>JAVKPL010015389.1:0-12388 GCA_032173675.1 Gastrolobium villosum | reverse complement strand
TTGTGATGATTTTTGACGTAAAATGGATTCCGTCGAAGATTATTGACGGAAAATGTATTCCATCGAAAATGGATGAATTAAATTAATGCAAAAGAAATTTATTTTGTGAAGTTTTTCGACGGAAAATGAATTCCGTCGAAAATGGATGAATAAAATAAATGCAAAAGAAATTGATATTGTGAAACTTTTCGATGGAAAACGGATTCCGTCGAAAATGGATGAATAAAATAAATGCAAAAGAAATTGATTTTATGAAGTTTTTCGATGGAAAATGGATTCCGTCGAAGATTTTTGACGGAAAATGAATTCCGTCGAAAATGGATGAATAAAATAAATGCAAAAGAAATTGATTTTGTGAAGTTTTTGGACGGAAAATGGATTCCGTTTTTATGAAGTTTTAAGATGGAAAATGGATTTCGTCGAAGATTTTGGACGAAAAATGTATTCCGTCGAAAATGGATGAATAAATAAATGCAAAAGAAATTGTTTTTGTGTAGTTTTTCGACGGAAAAAGAATTTCGTCGAAAACGGATTAATAAAATACATGCAAAAGAAATTGATTTTGTGAAGTTTTTCGACGGAAAATGGATTCCGTCGAAGATTTTGGACGGAAAATGAATTCCGTCGAAAATGGATGAATAAAATAAATGCAAAAGAAATTGATTTTATGAAGTTTTTGGTTGGAAAATGGATTCCGTCGAAGATTTTTGACGAAAAATGTATTCCGTCGAAAACGGATGAATAAAATAAATGCAAAAGAAATTGATTTTGGGAAGTTATTCGACGGAAAATGGATTCCGTCGAAGATTTTTGACCGAAAATGAATTTCACCGAAAACGGATGAATAAAAAAATGCAAAAGAAATTGATTTTGTGAAGTTTTTCGACGGAAAATGGATTCCGTCGAAGATTTTTGACGGAAAATGAATTCCGTCGAAGATTTTTGACGGAAAATGAATTCCGTCGAAAATGGATGAATAAAATAAATGCAAAAGAAATTGATTTTATGAAGTTTTTCGTTGGAAAATGGATTCCATCGAAGATTTTTGACGAAAAATGTATTCCGTCGAAAACGGATGAATAAAATAAATGCAAAAGAAATTGATTTTGGCAAGTTATTCGACGGAAAATGGATTCCGTCGAAGATTTTTGACAGAAAATGAATTTCACCGAAAACGGATGAATAAAAAAATGCAAAAGAAATTGATTTTGTGAAGTTTTTCGACGGAAAATGGATTCCGTAGAAGATTTTTGATGGAAAATGGATTTCGTCGAAGATTTTTGATGGAAAATGAATTCCGACGAAAACGGATTAATAAAATAAATGCAAAAGAAATTGATTTTGTGAAGATTTTTGAATGAAAATGAATTTCGTCGAAAACGGATGAATAAAATAAATGCAAAAGAAATTGATTTTGCGAAGTTTTTCGACGGAAAATGGATTCCGTCGAAGATTTTTGAAGAAAAATGTTTTCCGTCGAAAACGGATTAATAAAATAAATGCAAAAGAAATTGATTTTGTGAAGATTTTTGACGGAAAATGATTTCCGTCGAAAACGGATGAATAAAATAAATGCAAAAGAAATTGATTTTGCGAAGTTTTTCGACGGAAAATGGATTCCGTCGAAGATTTTTGACAAAAAATGAATTCCGTCTAAAATGGATGAATAAAATAAATGCAATAGAAATTGATTTGATGAAGTTTTTCGACGAAAAATAGATTCTGTCGAAGATTTTTGTCGAAAAATGTATTCCGTCGAAAACGGATGACTAAAATAAATGCAAAAGAAATTGATTTTGTGAAATTTTTCGACGCAAAATGGATTCCGTCGAAGATTTTTGACGGAAAATGTATTCCGTCGAAAATGGATGAATTAAATTAATGCAAAAGAAATTTATTTTGTGAAGTTTTTCGACGGAAAATGAATTCCGTCGAAAATGGATGAATAAAATAAATGCAAAAGAAATTGATATTGTGAAATTTTTCGATGGAAAACGGATTCCGTCGAAAATGGATGAATAAAATAAATGCAAAAGAAATTGATTTTGTGAACTTTTTCGACGTAAAATGGATTCCGTCGAAGATTTTGGACGGAAAATGAATTCCGTCGAAAATGGATGAATAAAATAAATGCAAAAGAAATTGATTTTGTGAAGTTTTTCGACGGAAAATGGATTCCGTAGAACATTTTTTATGGAAAATGGATTTCGTCGAAGATTTTTGACGGAAAATGAATTCCGTCGAAAATGGATGAATAAAATAAATGCAAAAGAAATTGATTTTGTGAAGTTTTTCGACGGAAAATGGATTCCGTCGAAGATTTTGGACGGAAAATGAATTCCGTCGAAAATGGATGAATAAAATAAATGCAAAAGAAATTGATTTTACGAAGTTTTTCGATGAAAAATGGACTCTGTCAAAGATTTTTGACGAAAAATGTATTCCGTCGAAAATGGATGAATAAAATAAATGCAAAAGAAATTGATTTTGTGAAGTTTTTCGACGGAAAAAGAATTTCGTCGAAATTGGATTAATAAAATAAATGCAAAAGAAATTGATTTTGTGAAGTTTTTAGACGGAAAATGGATTCCGTCGAAGATTTTTGTTGGAAAATGAATTCCGTCGAAAATGGATGAATAAAATAAATGCAAAAGAAATTGATTTTGTGAAGTTTTTCGACGGAAAATGGATTCTGTCAAAGATTTTTGACGGAAAATGAATTCCGTCGAAAATGGATGAATAAAATAAATGCAAAAGAAATTGATTTTGTGAAGTTTTTTGGAAGGGAAATGAATTCCGACGAAAATGGATGAATAAAATAATTGCAAAAGAAATTGATTTTAAGAAGTTTATCGTCGAAAACGGATTAATAAAATAAATGCAAAAGAAATTGATTTTGTGATGATTTTTGACGGAAAATGGATTCCGTCGAAGATTATTGACGGAAAATGTATTCCGTCGAAAATGGATGAATAAAATAAATGCAAAAGAAATTGATTTTTTGAAGTTTTTCGACGGAAAATGGATTCCGTAGAAGATTTTTGATGGAAAATGGATTTCGTCGAAGATTTTTGACGGAAAATGAATTCCGACGAAAATGGTTTAATAAAATAAATGCAAAAGAAATTGATTTTGTGAAGATTTTTGAATGAAAATGAATTCCGTCGAAAACGGATGAATAAAATAAATGCAAAAGAAATTGATTTTGCGAAGTTTTTCGACGGAAAATGGATTCCGTCGAAGATTTTTGTAGAAAAATGTTTTCCGTCGAAAACGGATTAATAAAATAAATGCAAAAGAAATTGATTTTGTGAAGATTTTTGACGGAAAATGAATTCCGTCGAAAACGGATGAATAAAATAAATGCAAAAGAAATTGATTTTGCGAAGTTTTTCGACGGAAAATGGATTCCGTCGATGATTTTTGACAAAAAATGAATTCCGTCGAAAATGGATGAATAAAATAAATGCAATAGAAATTGATTTGATGAAGTTTTTCGACGAAAAATAGATTCTGTCGAAGATTTTTGACGAAAAATGTATTCCGTCGAAAACGGATGACTAAAATAAATGCAAAAGAAATTGATTTTGTGAAATTTTTCGACGGAAAAAGGATTTCGTCGAAAACGGATTAATAAAATAAATGCAAAGAAAATTGATTTTGTGAGTTTTTCGACGCAAAATGGATTCCGTCGAAGATTTTTGACGGAAAATGTATTCCGTCGAAAATGGATGAATAAAATAAATGCAAAAGAAATTGATATTGTGAAATTTTTCGATGGAAAACGGATTCCGTCGAAAATGGATGAATAAAATAAATGCAAAAGAAATTGATTTTATGAAGTTTTTCGATGGAAAATGGATTCCGTCGAAGATTTTTGACGGAAAATGAATTCCGTCGAAAATGGATGAATAAAATAAATGCAAAAGAAATTGATTTTGTGAAGTTTTTCGACGTAAAACGGATTCCGTCGAAGATTTTGGACGGAAAATGAATTCCGTCGAAAATGGATGAATAAAATAAATGCAAAAGAAATTGATTTTATGAAGTTTTAAGATGGAAAATGGATTTCGTCGAAGATTTTTGACGAAAAATGTATTCCGTCGAAAATGGATGAATAAATAAATGCAAAAGAAATTGTTTTTGTGTAGTTTTTCGACGGAAAAAGAATTTCGTCGAAAACGGATTAATAAAATACATGCAAAAGAAATTAATTTTGTGAAGTTTTTCGACGGAAAATGGATTCCGTCGAAGATTTTGGACGGAAAATGAATTCCGTCGAAAATGGATGAATAAAATAAATGCAAAAGAAATTGATTTTATGAAGTTTTTGGTTGGAAAATGGATTCCGTCGAAGATTTTTGACGAAAAATGTATTCCGTCGAAAACGGATGAATAAAATAAATGCAAAAGAAATTGATTTTGGGAAGTTATTCGACAGAAAATGGATTCCGTCGAAGATTTTTGACCGAAAACGGATGAATAAAAAAATGCAAAAGAAATTGATTTTGTGAAGTTTTTCGACGGAAAATGGATTCCGTCGAAGATTTTTGACCGAAAATGAATTCCGTCGAAAACGGATGAATAAAAAAATGCAAAAGAAATTGATTTTGTGAAGTTTTTCGACAGAAAAAGAATTTCGTTGAAAACGGAATAATAAAATAAATGCAAAAGAAATTGATTTTGTGAAGATTTTGGACGGAAAGTGAATTCCGTCGAAAATGGATGAATAAAATAAATGCAAAAGAAATTGATTTTGTGAAGTTTTTCGACGAAAAATAGATTCTGTCGAAGATTTTTGACGAAAAATGTATTCCGTCGAAAACGGATGACTAAAATAAATGCAAAAGAAATTGATTTTGTGAAATTTTTCGACGGAAAAAGGATTTCGTCGAAAACGGAATAATAAAATAAATGCAAAGAAAATTGATTTTGTGAGTTTTACGACGCAAAATGGATTCCGTCGAAGATTTTTGACGGAAAATGTATTCCGTCGAAAATGGATGAATTAAATTAATGCAAAAGAAATTTATTTTGTGAAGTTTTTCGACGGAAAATGAATTCCGTCGAAAATGGATGAATAAAATAAATGCAAAAGAAATTGATATTGTGAAATTTTTCGATGGAAAACGGATTCCGTCGATAATGGATGAATACAATAAATGCAAAAGAAATTGATTTTGTGAACTTTTTCGACGTAAAATGGATTCCGTCGAAGATTTTGGACGGAAAATGAATTCCGTCGAAAATGGATGAATAAAATAAATGCAAAAGAAATTGATTTTGTGAAGTTTTTCGACGGAAAATGGATTCCGTAGAACATTTTTTACGGAAAATGGATTCCGTCGAAGATTTTTGACGGAAAATGAATTCCGTCGAAAATGGATGAATAAAATAAATGCAAAAGAAATTGATTTTGTGAAGTTTTTCGACGGAAAATGGATTCCATCGAAGATTTTGGACGGAAAATGAATTCCGTCGAAAATGGATGAATAAAATAAATGCAAAAGAAATTGATTTTACGAAGTTTTTCGATGAAAAATGGACTCTGTCGAAGATTTTTGACGAAAAATGTATTCCGTCGAAAATGGATGAATAAAATAAATGCAAAAGAAATTGATTTTGTGAAGTTTTACGACGGAAAAAGAATTTCGTCGAAATTGGATTAATAAAATAAATGCAAAACAAATTGATTTTGTGAAGTTTTTAGACGGAAAATGGATTCCGTCGAAGATTTTTGAGGGAAAATGAATTCCGTCGAAAATGGATAAATAAAATAAATGCAAAAGAAATTTATTTTGTGAAGTTTTTCGATGGAAAATGGATTCCGTCGAAGATTTTGGACGGAAAACGAATACCGTCGAAAATGGATGAATAAAATAAATGCAAAAGAAATTGATTTTACGAAGTTTTTCGATGAAAAATGGATTCCGTCGAAGATTTTTGACGAAAAATGTATTCCGTTGAAAATGAATGAATAAAATAAATGCAAAAAAATTGATTTTGTGAAGTTTTTTGACGGAAAAAGAATTTCGTCGAAAATGGATTAATAAAATAAATGCAAAAGAAATTGATTTTGTGAAGTTTTTAGACGGAAAATGGATTCCGTCGAAGATTTTTGAGGGAAAATGAATTCCGTCGAAAATGGATAAATAAAATAAATGCAAAAGAAATTTATTTTGTGAAGTTTTTCGATGGAAAATGGATTCCGTCGAAGATTTTGGACGGAAAACGAATACCGTCGAAAATGGATGAATAAAATAAATGCAACAGAAATTGATTTTATGAAGTTTTTCGACGAAAAATGTATTCCGTCGAAGATTTTTGACGGAAAATGAATTCCGTCGAAAATGGATGAATAAAATAAATGCAAAAGAAATTGATTTTATCAAGTTTTTCGACGAAAAATGTATTCCGTCGAAGATTTTTGACGAAAAATGTATTCCGTCGAAAACGGATGAATAAAATAAATGCAATATAAATTGATTTTGTGAAGTTTTTCGACGGAAAACAAATTCCGTCGAAAACGGATGAATAAAATAAATGCAAAAGAAATTAATTTTGTGAAGTTTTTCGACTGAAAATGGATTCCGTAGAAGATTTTTGACGGAAAATGGATTCCGTCGAAAATTTTTGACGGCAAATGAATTCCATCGAGAACGGATTAATAAAATAAATGCAAAAAAATTGATTTTCTGAAGTTTTTCGACGAAAAACAAATTCCGTCAAAAACGGATGAATAAAATAAATGCAAAAGAAATTGATTTTATGAAGTTTTTCGATGAAAAATGGATTCCATCGAACATTTTTGACGAAAAATGTATTCCGTCGAAAACGGATGAATAAAATAAATGCAAAAGAAATTGATTTTGTGAAGTTTTTCGACGGAAAACAAATTCCGTCGAAAACGGATGAATAAAATAAATGCAAAAGAAATTGATTTTGTGAAGATTTTTGACGGAAAATGGATTCCGTCGAAGATTTTTGACGGAAAATAAATTCCATCGAACATGGATGAATAAAATAAATGGAAAAGAAATTGATTTTGTGATGTTTTTCGACGGAAAATGGATTAGGTCGAAATTTTTTGACGGAAAATGTATTCCGTCGAAAACGGATGAATAAAATAAATGCAAAAGAAGTTGATTTTGGAAGTTTTGCGACTGAAAATGGATTCCGTCGAAGATTTTTGACGGAAAATGTATTCCGTCGAAAACGGATGAATAAAATAAATGGAAAATAAATTGATTTTGTGAAGTTTTTCGACAGAAAACAAATTCCGTCGATAACGGATGAATAAAATAAATGCAAAAGAAATTGATTTTGTGAAGTTTTTCGAAGGAAAATGGATTCCGTCGAAAATTTTTGACGGCAAATGAATTCCATCGAAAACGGATTAATAAAATAAATGCAAAAGAAATTGATTTTCTGAAGTTTTTCAACGAAAAACAAATTCCGTCAAAAACGGATGAATAAAATAAATGCAAAAGAAATTGATTTTATGAAGTTTTTCGATGAAAAATGGATTCTGTCGAACATTTTTGACGAAAAATGTATTCCGTCGAAAACGGATGAATAAAATAAATGCCAAAGAAATTGATTTTGTGACGTTTTTCGACGGAAAACAAATTCCGTCGAAAACGGATGAATAAAATAAATGCAAAAGGAATTGATTTTGTGAAGATTTTTGACGGAAATTGGATTCCGTCGAAAACAGATTAATAAAATAAATGCAAAAGAAATTGATTTTTTGAAGTTTTTCGACGGAAAATGGATTTCGTAGAAGATTTTTGATGGAAAATGGATTCCGTCGAAGATTTTTGACAGAAAATGAATTCCGTCGAAAATGGATGAATAAAATAAATGCAAAAGAAATTGATTTTGTGAAGTTTTTCGACGGAAAATGGATTCCGTCGAAGATTTTTGACGGAAAATGAATTCCGTCGAAAATGGATGAATAAAATAAATGCATAAGAAATTGGTTTTATGAAGTTTTTCGATGAAAAATGGATTCCGTCGAACATTTTTGACGAAAATGTATTCCGTCGAAAACGGATGAATAAAATAAATGCAAAAGCAATTGATTTTGTGAAGTTTTTCGACGGAAAACAAATTCCGTCGAAAACGGATGAATAAAATAAATGCAAAAGAAATTGTTTTTGTGAAGATTTTTGACGGAAAATGGATTCCGTTGAAGATTTTTGACGGAAAATGAATTCCATCGAAAACGGATGAATAAAATAAATGCAAAAGAAATTGATTTTGTGAAGTTTTTCGACGGAAAATGGATTCGGTCGAAGATTTTTGACGGAAAATGTATTCCGTCGAAAACGGATGAATAAAATAAATGCAAAAGAAATTGATTTTGTGAAGTTTTTCGACGGAAAAAGAATTGCGTCGAAAACGGATTAATAAAATAAATGCAAAAGAAATTGATTTTTTGAAGTTTTTCGACGAAAAATGAATTTCGTAGAAGATTTTTGATGGAAAATGGATTTCGTCGAAGATTTTTGACAGAAAATGAATTCCGTCAAAACGGATGAATAAAATAAATGCAAAAGAAATTGATTTTATCAAGTTTTTCGACGAAAATTGTATTCCGTCGAAGATTTTTGACGGAAAATGAATTCCGTCGAAAATGGATGAATAAAATAAATGCAAAAGAAATTTATTTTATCAAGTTTTTCGACGCAAAATGTATTCCGTCGAAGATTTTTGACGAAAAATGTATTCTGTCGAAAAAGGATGAAAAAAATAAATGCAAAATAAATTGATTTTGTGAAGTTTTTCGATGAAAACAAATTCCGTCGAAAACGGATGAATAAAATAAATGCAAAAGAAATTGATTTTGTGAAGTTTTTCGACTGAAAATGGATTCCGTAGAAGATTTTTGACGGAAAATGGATTCCGTCAAAAATTTTTGACGGCAAATGAATTCCATCGAAAACGGATAAATAAAATAAATGCAAAAGAAATTGATTTTCTGAAGTTTTTCTACGAAAAACAAATTCCGTCAAAAACGGATGAATAAAATAAATGCAAAAGAAATTGATTTTATGAAGTTTTTCGATGAAAAATGGATTCCGTCGAACATTTTTGACGAAAAATGCATTCCGTCCAAAATGGATGAATAAAATAAATGCAAAAGAAATTGATTTTGTGACGTTTTTCCACGGAATACAAATTCCGTCGAAAACTGATGAATAAAATAAATGCAAAAGAAATTGATTTTGTGAAGTTTTTCAACGGAAAAAGAATTGCGTCGAAAACGGATTAATAAAATAAATGCAAAAGAAATTGATTTTTTGAAGTTTTTCGACGGAAAATGGATTCCGTAGAAGATTTTTGATGGAAAATGGATTCCGTCGAAGATTTTTGACAGAAAATGAATTCCGTCGAAAACGGATGAATAAAATAAATGCAAAAGAAATTGATTTTGTGAAGTTTTTCGACGGAAAATGGATTCCGTCGAAGATTTTTGACGGAAAATGAATTCCTTCGAAAATGGATGAATAAAATAAATGCAAAAGAAATTGATTTTATCAGGTTTTTCGACGTAAAATGTATTCCGTCGAAGATTTTTGACGAAAAATGTATTCCGTTGAAAACGGATGAATAAAATAAATGCAAAATAAATTGATTTTGTGAAGTTTTTCAACGGAAAACAAATTCCGTCGAAAACGGATGAATAAAATAAATGCGAAATAAATTGATTTTGTGAAGTTTTTCGACTGAAATTGGATTCCGTAGAAGATTTTTGACGGAAAATGGATTCCGTCGAAAATTTTTGACGGCAAATGAATTCCATCGAAAACGGATTAATAAAATAAATGCAAAAGAAATTGATTTTCTGAAGTTTTTCGATGAAAAACAAATTCCGTCAAAAACGGATGAATAAAATAATTGCAAAAGAAATTGATTTTGTGAAGTTTTTCAACGGAAAAAGAATTGCGTCGAAAACGGATGAATAAAATAAATGCAAAAGAAATTGATTTTGTGAAGATTTTTGACGGAAAATGGATTCCGTCGAAGATTTTTGACGGAAAATAAATTCCATCGAACATGGATGAATAAAATAAATCGAAAAGAAATTGATTTTGTGAAGTTTTTCGACGGAAAATGGATTAGGTCGAAATTTTTTGACGGAAAATGTATTCCGTCGAAAACGGATGAATAAAATAAATGCAAAAGAAATTGATTTTGTGAAGTTTTTCGACGGAAAATGGATTCCGTCGAAGATTTTTGACGGAAAATGGATTCCGTTCAAGATTTTTGACGGAAAATGTATTCCGTCGAAAACGGATGAATAAAATAAATGCAAAAGAAATTGATTTTGTGAAGTTTTTCGACGGAAAAAGAATTGCGTCGAAAACGGATTAATAAAATAAATGCAAAAGAAATTAATTTTTTGAAGTTTTTCGACGAAAAATGAATTTCGTAGAAGATTTTTGATGGAAAATGGATTCCGTCGAAGATTTTTGACAGAAAATGAATTCCGTCGAAAACGGATGAATAAAATAAATGCAAAAGAAATTGATTTTATCAAGTTTTTCGACGAAAATTGTATTCCGTCGAAGATTTTTGACGAAAAATGAATTCCGTCGAAAATGGATGAATAAAATAAATGCAAAAGAAATTGATTTTATCAAGTTTTTCGACGCAAAATGTATTCCGTCGAAGATTTTTGACGAATAATGTATTCCGTCGAAAACGGATGAATAAAATAAATGCAAGATAAATTGATTTTGTGAAGTTTTTCGACGGAAAACAAATTCCGTCGAAAACGGATGAATAAAATAAATGCAAAAGAAATTGGTTTTGTGAAGATTTTCGACTGAAAATGGATTCCGTAGAAGATTTTTGACGGAAAATGGATTCCGTCGAAAATTTTTGACAGCAAATGAATTCCATAGAAAACGGATTAATAAAATAAATGCAAAAGAAATTGGTTTTCTGAAGTTTTTCAACGAAAAACAAATTCCGTCAAAAATGGATGAATAAAATAAATGCAAAAGAAATTGATTTTATGAAGTTTTTCGATGAAAAATGGATTCCGTCGAACATTTTTGACGAAAAATGTATTCCGTCGAAAATGGATGAATAAAATAATTGCAAAAGAAATTGATTTTGTGAAGTTTTTCGACGGAAAACAAATTCCGTCGAAAATGGATGAATAAAATAAATGCAAAAGAAATTGATTTTGTGAAGATTTTTGACGGAAAATGGATTCCGTCGAAGATTTTTGACGGAAAATAAATTCCATCGAACATGGATGAATAAAATAAATGCAAAAGAAATTGATTTTGTGAAGTTTTTCGACGGAAAATGGATTCCGTCGAAGATTTTTGACGGAAAATGAATTCCTTCGAAAACGGATGAATAAAATAAATGCAAAAGAAATTGATTTTATCAGGTTTTTCGACGTAAAATGTATTCCGTCGAAGATTTTTGACGGAAAATGAATTCCGTCGAAAATGGATGAATAAAATAAATGCAAAAGAAATTGATTTTATCAAGTTTTTCAAAAATGTATTCGGAAAACAAAAATGTATTCTGTCGAAAACGGATGAATAAAATAAATGCGAAATAAATTGATTTTGTGAAGTTTTTCGATGAAAACAAATTCCGTCGAAAACGGATGAATAAAATAAATGCAAAAGAAATTGATTTTGTGAAGTTTTTCGACTGAAAATGGATTCCGTAGAAGATTTTTGACGGAAAATGGATTCCGTCAAAAATTTTTGACGGCAAATGAATTCCATCGAAAACGGATAAATAAAATAAATGCAAAAGAAATTGATTTTCTGAAGTTTTTCTACGAAAAACAAATTCCGTCAAAAACGGATGAATAAAATAAATGCAAAAGAAATTGATTTTATGAAGTTTTTCGATGAAAAATGGATTCCGTCGAACATTTTTGACGAAAAATGTATTCCGTCGAAAATGGATGAATAAAATAAATGCAAAAGAAATTGATTTTGTGACGTTTTTCCACGGAATACAAATTCCGTCGAAAACTGATGAATAAAATAAATGCAAAAGAAATTGATTTTGTGAAGTTTTTCAACGGAAAAAGAATTGCGTCGAAAACGGATTAATAAAATAAATGCAAAAGAAATTGATTTTTTGAAGTTTTTCGACGGAAAATGGATTCCGTAGAAGATTTTTGATGGAAAATGGATTCCGTCGAAGATTTTTGACAGAAAATGAATTCCGTCGAAAACGGATGAATAAAATAAATGCAAAAGAAATTGATTTTGTGAAGTTTTTCGACGGAAAATGGATTCCGTCGAAGATTTTTGACGGAAAATGAATTCCTCGAAAATGGATGAATAAAATAAATGCAAAAGAAATTGATTTTGTCAGGTTTTTCGACGTAAAATGTATT
>JAVKPL010015388.1:0-124538 GCA_032173675.1 Gastrolobium villosum | reverse complement strand
CAATATGATGAAATCCGCTGGTAGAATGAATTTATCTACTTAGACAAGGACATTCTCGATTTTTCCTTCTGGCTTAGCTATGGATCGATCTGCAAGTTGGAGAGTGACTGTGGTTGGTCTTGCTGCTCCTATGTCGAGCTGCTTGAAGATAGAGGCTGCCATTAAATTTACACTCGAGCCCAGATCGCAAAGTGCTCGACCAAGATAGTTCTTCCCAACTGTACATGGAATAGTAAATACTCCAGGATCCTTCAGTTTGGGAGGAATCTTAGTCAGGTACTTGCATGATTCTTTAGTGAGGGCTACAGTTTCAAACTCCTCAATCCTTCTTTTTTTTGACAAAACATCCTTCATAAATTTTGCGTATGAAGGCATTTGTTCCAGAGCCTCCACCAGAGGGACATTTATGTGAAGCTGTTTCAACAAATCTAAAAACTTGCTAAACTGTCTATCTTCATGCTGCTTTTTAAACCTCTATGGGAAGGGAGGCTCAATGGGTTCACTCCTCCTTTTGCATGGTGGGACATAAGTTGGGATCGAAACTGGTTCCTTGTCCTTCATTGCTCCATCATCCACTCCGGATGTTGTGGCCTCGGGTGTGATTTCATCCTTCTTAACCTTCTCCTTGGGTTCTATCTGAACTTGAGGGTCAGTTGTTCCCTCGACTCATTCTTCCAACGGCTAGCTTGCTGATTGGCGTTTACGAGACCGTGCCACTAAATCTGGAGGTGGCAGAATTTTTCCATCTCGTAGACTTACTGCATTACAATGCTCCTGAACTTCCTGGGATGGCTTCTCTGTGTCACTAGGGAGTGTCCCTGGTTGTCTTTGTTTGAGTGCTCCAGCCAACTGACCAATTTGGGTTTCCAGGCTTCTCATGGCTGCACTGTTCTGGTTCATGTATTCCTTGACACAAGTCTCAAAGGATTGGGACTTCCCTTCACCCTTATCCCAGTTTTGATGGTTCTGCCTGGGATATGAGGGTCGATTCTGGTAGTTTCCTCCACTACCTCCAGCATTGTTCTGACTCTTCCATCCCCGGTTGTCATTGCTCCTGTAGTTATTGTCATAACCACCTGCATAACAAACAGCAGCCAAATTGTTACATTCTTCAGTTTCGTGAGGACCTTCACAAACGGAGCAACTTTGTCTTGATTGGGTCAAGAGAAGTTGCTCGGTTGGTCCTTTCTGTTCCATGGGCTTCCAGTTTTTTATAGTATTCTGGAGCGAGGCCATCTGAGCTGAAAGAGCATCAGTTGAACTTAGCTCTAGAACTCCTGCCTTTTTGGGAGCATGGTCCCGTGTGGTAGCCATTGGACATGTTTTTTTGAAAGTTTTTTCTAATAACCGGTAAGTTTCTGGATAAGTAAAATCCAAAAGATCTCCCCCTGCAGCCGCATCAACAGTGGCTTTTAATGGTGGGGTTAAGCCATGATAAAACGTGTGAATAATGCCCCAATCGGAAACTCCATGATTTGGATATATTCGTATTAATTCCTTAAATCGCTCCCACGCTTCATACAGACTTTCTCCATCATACATTTGGAAAGATGCTATATCAGCCTTCACTTGGGCTTGTTTTGCTTGGGGAAAAAATCGGGTAACAAACTGCTCACATAGTTGTTCCCAACTAGTGATAGAATTTGGGGGCAATGTTCTCCTCCATTCCTTGGCTTTTCCTGCTAAGGAAAATGGGAAAAGCCTCATTCGCATACTTTCCTCCGGAATGCCATGAACTCTGAAATTATCAACTATCTCAGTGAAATTGTCCAAATGACTGTGGGGGTCTTCCATGGGCAATCCATGGAATTGACCAGCATTCATGATCATTTGGAACATTGCAGGCTTGATTTCAAAGTTCGGGACATTCAGCGGAGGAGGAACATAACCTCGTTCTGGACCGTTTCTGAAGGGAGCAGCCATATCATTCAATGATGGCCCTCTTCCTCCATTCGGTCCTTCATCATTTTCATGATTGTCATTGTTTCCATTGTTACCATTCCCTCCGTTATTCAAAACTTCAGCCATTGTATGATTTCTTAACCTTTGAACTCTTCTTCTGTTTCTGAAGGTTCTCTCGGGTTCTGGATCAAAAACTATTATTTCCAGTCCAAGTTCTGTAGGTTCTGTGCTCATACAATAGGAAGTGGTTAAACTCAAAAAGAACTTCAAAAATATCAACAGTGTTTCCTCTAAAACGCCTTTTCTTGCCAAATGAACCCCGGCAACGGCGCCAATTGCTTGGTCGAATCGCGAGCTGCTCGGGAATAATTTAAAACTATAGGAGCAAGAGCACAGAGCAACAGTCAGATTTGCCAACAGGAGCAATTTACTCTGACTGAGAGAAACATTTTTCGACTATACGCAAGCGTACGTGTCAAGCAATATAGGGTGTTTTAGTCCCAGATTTATCGTCCTCAGGGAGCAATTGTGAAGTAAGAAACGTTCAAGGAAACTCAACTTGTAAAAATAAAATAAAGAAAAGCAACTATTCTCGACCAAGCTTTGCAAGGAGCAATCTCTAGTCAGCTAGTTAAACAATGTTAACCATTCTGAACCTAGATGAGAGCAGTGAAGACTTAGTATGATCATCGAATATAAAAGCATCAAATTGAAGTAGCTCAAGAGTGATCAGTGAGACGAATAAAATCAGTAATGTGAACACAAGTAAAATGTTGTGGAAGAGTTGCAACAAAAGATTGATGTGGGGTTGATTTTTAAGAAAGTTAAGTAGGTATTCACGAGCTCCATATTTTCATCCCTTTGGTTAACCCTGCTTGGTAGCATATTTTATAAGTGGGATCTGCTACTTCCTTTACTTTGCCTTAGGGTAAGAAGAGAGCAAGACCTTGCTCCCACCTTACTCCAGAGGTCTTAGAGTTACACACAAGGAAACCATGCTGCCTTCTCAAAAGAGCATGGATTCACATGGCAGTGCTCCTCATTCCGGGTGTTTCTCCCTCCTTTCTTCAGGCTAAACTATCCCAAGATCTTGAGACCGCTCCACATGCCCCTGTCAGTGTTTCATCGACCGAGTGGTCCCGGGATGAGGTTGCAGCCTAAGGGGTTTCACAGAATCAATATATTTAACCAAAGAGCAACTTAGATTTCATTCATAAAATATGTGTTCCTTACAAAGTTATCCTAAGACAAAAGGGATTACTTCTATGGAACCCTTACCTACTTAAAGAAAGTTAGCTCCTAGTGAGCATTTTTCTAAGAAAAACAAAAGGAATAATAAAAACAATCCTAGAATGTCCGTGCCTTTTGGTTGTTTGCTATGTTCCTTTTATAGGCCCCTTCATTTAATCTTCATTGTTCCCTTCATCAAGGGCTATGCTTTCTCCAAATCCTCTCCAATGGTAGCTCTGCTCCTTGCCAACTCAGCTCTTCATAGGAATATTCTCCAATCGCAGCCTTGCTCCTTGCCAACGCAACACTTGATGGTAGTGGTCCCCCTTGCTTTTTGTTTCTCTTTGTGTGCAAGAATTCTGGGATCAGGGAGACATGCCCACTATTTCTGCTATAGCTGATGTGGCGGCTCCTGATTGATTCCTTTTCTTGCTTCTGTACTGTAGCAGGGAGACACCTCCACCTTCTCTGTTGATGCTGACGTGGAGGCTGCTGATTGCTTTTTTTTCTTGCTTCTGTACTGTAGCAGGCTTTTATGCTCCCTTTATTTGCGCAACACCTCTCTTTCTTCCTAAATGTGCAGCTCCTCTTGTTAGGTCTTAGGTTTCCTGATCAAAACAAATTAACCCAATAATCATATGTGAAAAAGATAATGTTAATTTGCTCCAAGCCTACTCTAATTCCTATTTCACGTATTGCTCTGGTCTGCTTCTTAAAACAATTGCTCCTCATGGAAGAAGGAGGTTAAGGAGAGTAATTCAGAATTAAAACTTGGGCTTGATGGAACCATATGTACCTAATGGACCTCAACTTTTGAGGACCATCAGACATGAAGATGGCGTGGTTATTACGGGAACTTTGGTGAACTGCCGGGTTAAGAAGATCTTTGTAGATGCCGACAATTGTGCCGATATTATCCTGTAGGATGCTTTCAAGGGAGAAATACATTATCCCTTACAACTAATATAACAAACCTGGATACTCCCAAATGGGAATCCGTGTAATTATGAATGTAAACCTGGATACCTCTAGATGGGAAATTTGGGAAATTTTTCATTGAACCCGGGTATGTATAAGGACCTATAGAAACTCGGGTAATTTTTTCAAGCTTATATACATCCCGGCAGCCCGAACATCCAAACTGCCTGGATGTGGGGCAACTGTTATGGACTCATATATGAGGCCCATTTACTATATATCCCAATAAAGGGTAATCCAAATAGAATCTGATATAATCAATGGAGGATATCTATCAAAGATATCAATCCTAATACGACAACATTAAACATGGTTTTGCGCTACTAGAAGAAGCACATAAGGTCCAGAATTCTAATACCCACAGGTTGACTCTATAAATAATAAGTAAAGCCTACATGTATGACATTCTCTCTCTATTACTATTACATTGTCACTGTGCGCACACACCACCCCTTTGGCAAAGCTGTTCTTTATTCTTAGTGCACAGTGATATGCTAAACTCAAGGGTATCTAATCCATAGATACCTTAGAGAGCACCTAAATCCAATATCAAATCACTAGCCTTCGGGGCTAGACATCTTTGTCATCAGAACATAACACTCAACAATATAGATCACTTTGTGAAGTCTAAGAGTTGCTCCTAAACTATCAACTCTGGATAATTAATTTTCATGCACTTGTTACATGACCTATTTAGCAATTTTAGAATTTAGCAGCGTGCCTGTGCATGCATCCCACTAATTGAAGACTACAAAATCCTAAATAAATAAGTAGATTGTCAGAACTCATAAATTGGTGCTTGAGCTGCCTTTTATTACTTTTCCTAATTCAGATTCAAAGGCACAAAAAACATTCACAAACATGTTTAGTAGTTAAATTGTTTGGGTGATGGAGATGGATTTGTTTCCCTCAAAGGAGTACAGTATGTCAATATAAAAATAATTTTTGAGGTATAGATATAAGCCTAAGATCAATCAGAAGTTATCATGAATGTATCTTAAGGGGAGGATTGCGAATCAAGGGAAAAGGTGTTATGATTGACTTTAGTGGCGTAACAGCTCTATAATATGTGTGCAAAAAGTGCTTCCTCTGTTATTGAAGAAAGATAAATATGAGTGGAGAAAATCCTTCAATCATGAAGGAAAGAATAAGGTATAATCATTTTGTCTTTTAGGTCCCCTTATACATATTACATAAGAGTTAAGACAAACAATATCACTTAAAGCGTGAGGTGTGTTTTCAAGATAATGAGATTTAGTATTATGTATCACGTGTGGGATTTATGAGCCACCACATTGGATTGGGCCTGATTGGGAATGCTCGCATATGGAGTGCCAAAAATAAAAAATCCAAAGTCATGGAATTGGTATGTGGGAACTTCGCATCAACCAACTCCTGGGTTCCACATGAACATCACCGAGCTGATTAGTTAGGCTTAACAGTAATGGCCTCGGTTTTTTGCAAATTGCAATGACTCCTTAACTGGCATGTGCACAGTGTCTCGAGGGTCGCGACTGTCTTTTGCCGTTCATTTAGCTTGTTACTAGACATGGCTTAGGCCTGGCCTATGAAACAAAAAGCGACACTCATTTTGTTGAGTCTCATTTGTAATCTTTTTGTACCTTCATTTTTTCTTGATCTCTCAAAATTCTTCTATGTTGTGGTGACTTCGGAGATAGTAGTACAAGGGGTCAAGGTTATAATTTTTCCAGTTCTCCTCTTTGTTTCTTCTCTCGCACAACACCAAATTCTAGAAATAGAGACATATTTGTTGCCTCTCTTGCCTTAGCTCTCTTCGTACATGGTATTTTCTTCAAGATTATGACTTCTTGCACCTTTGCGAGTGTTTATGTTTCTTTTTCCATCTTAGTGTCATGTTCAGATTTGGAATCACAAATCTCCATGACAGAAGAAGCCACGATCGAGCTTAGGTGAATTAACCACTTTGACCCTGGACGCATTTTTCACAATCATCGAACCCGTGTTTTCTTGATTCCAAATAATAGTTCGTCCTCATTTTCCTTATCAGCCATTATTTTTTTTTCCTTATTTTTTTGATACATTATTTCTTGGGTCTTCACCCATTTTGTCAGCATTCTTTTGAGTTATGACATAGTGATAGTGGTACACTAATTAGTAATTAGTTCCTTCGCCTTCACTTTAGGTAATGCTCTGTCCTGTGAAATTTGAAGAAGAAGGAGAAAGAGAACGAAGGAGAAAATTTACAAATCTATAAACAGAATAATACTTTTCATTGAATTGAAACATGTACTGAGTTAAGCTTATATACATCAGCTAAACTAATACACGTGTAAAGAAAATAACAGAAAAAACTGAACTAAGAGAAAATAAACAATTAACTACTAACACAAAAGCTCTAAAATAAAGTGACGTGGCTACATATCCATTTCATTGGTAATAGCCCCCTCAAGGTGGGAGATGAAGATCAAACATCCCCAGCTTGGAAACAACTTCTCTGAAAGGAGATGGATGTAGTGATTTGGTAAGTACGTCAACTAATTGATGATTAGTAGAAATTGGAAGCAACCGAATGAGACCTGAAGTAATCTTGTCCCTAGTAATATGACAATCAATTTCAATATTCTTACTTCTATCATGGAAGCTTGGATTATGAGCAAGATACATAGCTTCCTGATTATCACAATAGACAGAAACTGGATTAGTCAAAAGGATGTGAAGGTCCTTAAGAAGATAAGCCATCCATTGAATTTAGCAAGTTACAGAACTCAGAGGAACTTCGAGATACTGTGCTTTGTTTCTTAGATCTCCATGAAATCAAGGAATTACCCAGAAAAATGCATAAAGCCGTGACAGATTCACATGTATTAGGGCAACATGCCTAATCACCGTCAGAAAAAGCAGACAATTGGAGACAGTTGGATGCTGAAAATAGAAAACCTTTACCAGGAGAACCTTTCAGATAATGTAAAATGTGACAAGCAGCAATGTGATGTTTGTTGGGTGGTTTGCTAATGGTGGAAAAATATAAGTTCTAATGGGGGACGTTCCTCTGTTCTAGATAGAACACAGATTTGTTCCCTTACTTCCTACCCAAGTGCGCAAGTGCACGCATCAAGTAATAATGGGTGTATTAAGGCCCAGATTATCGTTCCCACGAGGATAGTACTCTAGATATTGTCTTATACTGTTTTATAAAGAATGAAAATGAGAATAAAAATTAGTGGATGAACTATCTGGCCAGACGTTCCTTACTGTCTTGACAACGTTCCTCGGGAACAGTAAGTGTAATCTGGTGACAAATAATTGCTCGCTGCGTTATGTGTGTGATCCTTCCTGTTTAGAAGAATGAGAGATAATATTCATTGAAGTTTGATGGTTACCAGATTAAATAAAGTAAAAATATTTAAACATAAATAACTATAATTAAGAGACAACAGGATGGGTGATTTTAAAACAACTTAACAGAAGGAACAGATTCACTGCTACATTCTTAAATAGTTATTTTCTCTACTCAAGACTTAGCACTTTTTGACTTTGTCCCAATTTCTTATCTGCCAACTCTGATTCCTCAGCTCATGGACTAGATGGCTTACAAGTTTCCATATTTCTATGGCTCCCTTGACCCCAACAGGTACTCAGTATATAACCTTAAAATGGACGAGTTGGCCCCTTATTCCTAAGGTGACCAGTAGTGTTTTTGCCATGACACTACCTTCCCCCAATGGCTAAGCTGTCTGAAATTCCTTCCTCATGGAAGTTCCTTTCTCAGTATGTGTTCAATTTCCATTGATACACAATGAATATAGCTTACTTAGCCAGGGAAAGACAAAAAGCTTCAGTCAAGAGTTTCGAAAATATTTCTTTAAGAGTTTTGCATTTTATCCGTTCCACAGATAGTTCAGCTCATAGCTGATATTTTAAACATAATTATTCTAAGTTGAAATCCCATAGACCCGAGATTCAATTTAGAGATAACGAATGAAACAAAAAGAAGAGACACTTATATTAATTTGAAATACAATTCACAACAAAGAAATAAAAGTGGAGAAGATGGTCTGGTGCTCGTGAGGAGTCTTAGGGGGTTGATATAGAAAAGAGGAGAGGGGTTGTCACTTAGCTATAGTTACAACTTTATATAAAACTAACTACTACTACTACTACTAGGTGATCTTCTTCCTTTAGGACTTCAATCCCTCCAGAATTCGATGATGTTTTTGTGTTTGGGATGTCCTTTTTATAGGTAGAAGATGAGTGGCAATCTTGTCAATCCTTGGGAGCTGGTTCTTTTGAGTGTCAGGAAGGGGCGGTGGCACAGTGTGTAGAAGCTCTGTGAGTTGCTTTGATGGGACTCTATTTGTTGATGATTAGCCATTTTTAGCAGTCCCTCATGTTGTGCTTCTTTCCTGGCCAATGAGAACTTGTGATTCCCTGCTCTTCACGTTTCCTAGTGCTTGAGTGGTTCACCGCCTCTGCTTTTAGAAGACTTTGTATCCACATTTCCTGCAAAATGTACAGAGGCATTAAATGAGTGGAGCAGGTGCAATAAATGCTTCTCAATTCGTTCCCCTTTTAATATATTTTAAGAAATACGTCACCATACGTTCCCCCACTGTATCTTTGTCACCAATGTGCAAAACAAGTGTTTTTTATGCTGAAGTTACTCATCAGATGAGGGAACGTGTAGTATTTTGCCATCAAAATGGGCTTAGATGAGAATGAATTTACGTCCCATCAATGTTCATCCATTGGATTAGAGACAAATTGACTCAGCTGATGAACAACATGAGTGATGTCAGGACGAGTAGTTGTTAAATATAACAACCTGCCAACAAGTCTTCTATAGGCAGAAGGGTCACTGTAAGGTGTACCTTGATTTTGATGAAGTTTAATTGAGGCATTCAAAGGAGTAGCAACTGGTTTTGCTCCTAGAAGACCATAATCTGTCAATAATTCCAGTATGTATTTCCTTTGATTGAAAGTTAAACCTCGTGAAGATCGTGCAATTTCTAATCTTAGAAAAAATCTAAGTGGACCAAAATCTTGAATTCTGAATTGATTATGAAGAGCAGTCTTTACACGCTTGATTTCTGTTGCATCATTACCAGCTAGCACTACATCATCAACATATACAAGTAGTGCTGTAAAAGAATGAGAAAATTTTTGAACAAATAAAGAGTGATTTGCATCTGATTGAGTATATCCCAATAGTTGAAGTGATTGAGTAAGTTTGGCATTCCATTGATGACTTGCTTGCTTCAACCTATAAAGGGATTTTTGAAGTTTGCAAGTGGCATTAGGAATTAAGGAATGAATGTCAGGTGGAAGAGACATGAAGACCTCCTCATGAAGTTCACCATGTAGGAAAACATTGTCAACATCCAGCTGTTCCAAGTGCCATTCCTTGGCTACAACTATAGCAAGCAAAGTGCGAACTGTAGTCATTTTTGCAACCAGTGAATTTTTTTGGAAATAATCAATTCCTCCACACTATGTGTAGCCTTTAGCAACGAGGCGTGCTTTATATCTATCAACAGATCCATCTGATTTTCTTTTGATCTTGTAAACCGACTTGCAGCCTAAGGGTTTCTTGTGAGGAGGTAGTTCAACTGTGGACCAAGTGTTATTTCGTTCCAAGACTCGAAGCTCATTCTGCATAGCATCTTGCCAATGAGGAAGATGAGCTGCTTATTTATAGGAGTCTGGCTCAGACTCAGTGGTGAGGTTGCTACAAAAGCTTGTGTAAAAGGGTGAACATCTAGAATAAGAAAGGACATTGGATAAAGGGTAAGGTCTATCAGAAACCAAATTCGAGGATGTATTGGCATTTTTTATACTCGATAAACCACAGTGAAAATATGTTAGATAATGAGGCTTAGACTTTGTTCTTATGGATCTTCGAAGATTAGATTCAACCGGGTCACAAATTATATGGGGAGCTTGATCCTGTGTAATGTGATCAGAAGAGACTATGGGTGATGGAAGATTAGGAGAATTAACAGGTAAAACATGTGTGTTAGAATATCCATCATAAACAACATCAGATGGTTGAATACAAAATGGAATAGATTCAGAGTTTACAAACTTGTTTGACTCTATGAAAGGAAAGTGAGATTCATAAAAAATAACATTTCGAGAAGTAGAAATGAGATTTGACTCCATATCAAGGACAACATATCCTTTTGTACCTGATTTATAACCAAGAAATGTACATTTCTTGGCACAAGCTGCAAATTTTGAACGGTTATGGGTAAGAGTGGATACAAAACATAAGGCACCAAAAACTTTCAAATGAAGAAGTGAAGGTGCAGTCCCATATAAACATTCATAAGGAGACATATTTGTGAGGAGAGGAGTAATAAGACGATTTATTATATATGTAGCATGGGTTATACAAGCACATGTAAATCTTTGGTACAAGAGATTGGGAAAATAATGTCCGAGCTGTGTTTAGTAAATGTTGGTGTTTACGCTCTACAACTCCATTTTGTTGGGGACTGTAACAGCCCGTGTTAACCCGGATTGTTAACATACTATCGTATTAAGCCACGCTTAATTAAAATGCGGAATAACTTTTTTTAATTCAATTATGACGTCATTAATCTTAACCAACTTGATTACTTAATCAATTTCATAAAATACGGCCTGTATGTAAATTTCAAGACAACTAACTGAATACCTCATATATAAATATAATGTGAGTATCTAAAGTCACAGAACTACAACATATAGCCTGGACCACAAATCCTGATACTTTAAAACAACATTAACTGAAGAAGACAATAACAAGTCTAAGTGGCATGGACAAACCCCATGCTCACCAAATAAGGCAACAATGCCCAATAACAGTCTCAACATAATCATAACTGAAAACATAAACAACAGTCAAATAACCAGCATCCAACATGTCAGCAAAACACAGATAAGTCTAACTCAGCTCTGGCCTCCTGCCACCTAAGCCCTCAACATTACCTGAACCTGAAATAAACGTCCCCAAACGTGGGGTGAGATCTCTAAACAAGAAATCTCAGTAAGACAAGGGGTTCTCAAGGATCTTCCAACCCAAGTTCACTTACATGTGCAATATAAGTTCAAAAGCAATATTTCCAATATTAGTTCCAAAACTATGCAGTGCAACAGATATTCGTGGAATGTGTGTTTATATAATCTACTGGCTAGAGAAATGCAGGAATACGTCTATACCCACATAAGTACAAGGAACACCGCTTGCACCTCACCCACAGCCTCACCATCTTGTATGTACCACATACTCAGGCTTACCGTACATGTGGACATCACATGCATATCATAAAAGCACATTGCATATAATAGCTCAACAGCATTTCCAAAACATCAAAGCATGTAACACAACATGCATAAACCACATCCCCATGGGACATGGTGGAACCACAGCATGGCTAAACCGAGGACACGAAAGCTTACCTTGCAAGCTAGCTATCCCAAGCCAAGAGTCCAACCACTCTCAAGTCCAAACGCAGCAGTATCACAATCTGTTATGGACCAATAATATATCATTAATTATGCATCACAAGCATACAACTTAAAGACTACGCCTTTTCTTTACGTTTTACGTCTTAAGGCTTCCAACAAAGCCATAAGCCCTTAATCATGTGATTCTGACTTAGTTCATTAATTACAGAAGTTCAACTTCCTTAATCTAGGGTCCACAAATCCCCAATAGCTTATTGTTCCCACAGCACAGCTACTGTTCTTCGAAATCCCAGAATATCCGGATATTGCAAGGAACATATCCGGATATGCCATATCCGGATACCACACTGGCCATATCCGGATATACAGATCCCATATCCGGATACCATATCCGGATATTGATATCCGGATATCCGTTCGACAAATATTCGTATATTGATATCCGGATATCCGTTCGACAAATATCCGGATATCTCACGACAGAATGCAGTTTCTGCATTTCGTGAATATCCAGCCCAAAGATCCAACTTTTAACACTTAATTACGTTAAAGCATGCATCTTTAATCTGTTTTAGGTTCATACTCATTATACCTTCTTGTTTACTCATTAAACATGGCCAAGACATCAACTTTAAGCATCAAAACTTAAGATCAAATGTGGGAAAGCTTACCAAAGCTCAAAACAGAATAATGTGTGCTCTTGAAGCTCTCCAATGGACCTTCAAAATTCTGACTTTGGTCCATAACGAAAATGGACAACAGAATAATGTGTGCTCTTGAAGCTCTCCAATGGACCTTCAAAATTTTGACTTTGGTCCATAACGAAAATGGACAACCAAGGTTGGTTCTTTCTTCAAAAAGGTGGCTCCTTGAAGCCTCCAATGGCATGAACAATGGCTCACAACAAGGAAGACAATACCTCAGCCCACTAAACACCCCTCAACCAGCCCCTCAACTCAGCATGAGCTGCACCTCATCCTCACGAGATACACACTCTAGTGTTTACAAGAAGAGGAATGAAGAATCATGGAGAAAAATGGTCCAAGACTCAAGAAATGGTGAACGAGAATCAATGAAACAGTGTTGGAGTGTTGATCAGCCCCTCCACCCCACGTATAGTAGTTAGGTTTTTAGGGTTTTGTGCCATAAGTTGTATATATAGGCATTTAAGCCATAACGCGTAGTATTAGTCTTAATAGCTACGCAAAAGATCTTGATCCCAAACTTTGGAATCTAATCCTAATCATTTTTCTAAGATTTTTCATATTTTTATTTTATTTTTTGGAGCACCTTTCCGGTACGCGCTTTTCCATAGCCAGTATCAGTTCGGGCATCAGATCACATTATTTTGACTTGAAACTTGTTTTAGTAGTCCTAAATAATATTCTAGTAATTATCATGCACTCTTTATAATTTTCCGGGATACTTTTCCGGTACGCATTTATACCGGGTAGCAGAACCGGTATCCGCACTTTTCTTCCGAAAAGCGACTTTTAGCATTCTTACCCACTTACTATAGTTATTTAAGCCAAATAATAATTATTAAGGTCAATTATGGAATCATTTCCTAATTATCATAATTAATTCACTAATTACCTTAATTAGCGGTGCGGGTTCTTACAGGGACACTCAACACAGGATGTTTGATGGATTATCCCTTTTGAATTATAAAAGTCTTTCAAAAGGAATTCAGGACCATTATCTGTTCGAATCACCTCAATAATGTGTGAAATTGAGTCTCAACATAAGAAACAAAGTTATGTATATGTGATTGAGTAGTAGCTTTAGTTTTCATTGGCATTACCCAAGTAAAACGAGAATGATCATCTACTATTGTCAAAAAATATCTATAATCATGAATTGAGATAACAACATGAGGACCCCATATATCAATATGTATAATATCGAAGGGTGACACTGAATGAGGAGTGCTTAAAGGAAAAGACAAATGTTTCTGTTTGGAGTAATGACAAATATCACAAACATCAGATTGAGAATTACATGAAATGAAAGGAAAAGCTTTTGTCATGCTATGTAAAATTGAAGAAGAACAATGCCCAAAACGTCTATGCCAGATAGTTGAATCTGTTACCGTGTTATTGCAGCTTTTATTCTGGTTCACTTTAACAAAATTTTCACTTGGTAATGTGAGTATGAACAAGTTGTTACACTGGTTAGCAATGCCAATCATCCTCCCAGTTGTATTTTGCACAATGGAACATGTAAGTGATCTAAAAATGGCATGGCAATTTGAATCACAAAGTAATTTGGTTATAGAAACAAGATTAACATAGAACTTTGGAACATATAGAACATTTGATAACACAAGTAAAGGTGATAAGTGTATGCTACCAGAACATGTGGCAAAAACTTGATTGCCATTAGGTAGGTTAATTGAAATGGGATTGATTTGTTGGGGACAAGAAAGTAACTCAAAGCAGTGAGTTATATGGTCTGTAGCCATTGTGTCAAGAATCCATTGAAATCTATCTTTACCTGTGTTTGAAGATATTGTATTGGTTTGAACAACATTAGCAGAATGAGCTACATCTTCTTGTGGTAATTGAATCAGTCCTAATAGACTGTGATATTGATCTTTGGTAAAGTGAAAAGATTCATTGGTTCATTTCTTCTTCCATCCAAGTTTCCACCATATTCAAAAGGATCATCAGAATTGCAAGTAGCTAAATTTGCTCTTTTGTTCATCTTGTTTATATAACCTGGAGGGTATCCATGCTTCTCAAAGCATGTTTCTACAGTGTGATTTGTTCTCCCATAATGAGTGCACACCTTTCTTGGCATTGATCTTCCTCTCCCATAGTTTGAGTAGCCTCTTCCTCTGTAGGAGCTTTGACCATGAACTTGTGGTTGTTCATTTGTATTCAAGAAGACTTCTGCTTCTTCTTTTGTTTCAACATTAAGCTGTCTTTCTTGTTGAGCAATTAAAGAAAACACTCTATTTATATTTGGGAAAGGATCCCTTAACATCACCTGAGAACGAACACCAGCAAATTGATCATTGAGGCCACTCAAAAAATGAATGACATGATCTTTTTCTCTGCTATTTCTTGCATGTGTTTGCATCATCAAGCCACAGGCACAATTAGAAATGCACTTACACTTTGGTAACGGTTGTAGTGTATCCAACTCATCCCAAAATGTCTTGAGCTTGGTAAAGAATTGAGTCACTGTATCAGCTCCTTGATTCAATTTATACATATCTTCTTGAATATCTGCAATAGGGAATGCATCAGTCTGATAAAAGCGTTTACCAAGATCTTTCCATACATCTGACGCAACTCCCATCCATACAATTGAATGGATTATTGATTCTGCAATTGAATGATGTAACCAAGATAATACCATGGTATTACATCTATCCCATGCCAAGAATATAGGATCACATTCTTCTAATGGAATTGAAATGGTTGCGTCCACAAAGCCTAATTTGTTTTTCAATTTCAAAGCCATCTTCATCGATCTTGCCCATGTATGATAGTTTCTACCATAAAAAACCGGAGATACCAACACCAGTGATGGATTTTCGTTTGCATGCAAGAAATATGGATTTGTCTGGTTTGTTTGAAAAACAGAAAATAAACCAGATGATGAAGAGGAAGGTACAGTTTGTGTAATTAGAGGACCATTATTAAGAACAGAGTTTTCTTGTGCGGAAGCTATGAGTGGATACCAGAGCCCAAAATGAGCTCTGATACCATGTGAAGAACCACTTCAACCCAAAATCTTAAGGTGTTGGGTGGGGGCCTTTTTAATGATTTATATTATTCTTTAACATGTCCCATTTTCTCTCATCCACTCCTTCACAAAGTAGCGTATTTCATCAAATCCCTCCAATATTCGGTTGATTTTGCTAGTTTCTTTATAAGCCCTTTGACATATTTCTCCTCCGGTCTCACTTGGATTGAACCCATGTTGATCATGATATGACAAGTCGAAGCACTTTAATGCAGCCCCGAAATTGGACCTCAGTACACAACAAAACAAAATAGAGGAAAATATAAATAGATGAAGGGAAAACTAACATTTTATTGATGGTGAAACAATACTTACAAAAAAGGAATCAAACTTGACTCTAATTGATGTTATTGTAAACAAAAAAAATAAAAGATACTTGCGTTGAAAATTGTTTCCATCAGGGGCGTTTGGTATCCAAATTAATTTTCAATTCCTTGGAAATCATGGTAGGGAGAATTAGTGTGCCACGTTTGGTAGCAATAAATAGAAGACTTTCTCGGGTAAAAAGTTTGCTCGCTTTTTGGTGTCATGTATATACTCTTGTATGAGAACCATGTTAGAAAACCCATGGATTAGGTGTATACTTTTTTGCCCGGAAAAGTAAAAAAGTAACTGAATTGGTATGGACCAAATTACCCTTCTGTCTTGAATAACGTTCATTATACTTTTTGAACAAAAAAGTAAATGGGTTATTTTTGTAAAATAATCTCAATTTCCTAATATGGTTTCACAATTAACCAAACATCAACTTAGTAAATTTAATCAAATATTTCTGGGACAAATTTGAGTCAACCAAACATATTTTTATAACTTACAGGAAAAAATAATTCTCATCACATCCTGGCAACAAAAAATTCCCAATAATTTTTTTTTTCCTCCTATACCAAACTATCCTTTAAGGATTAGTGAAAGGATAAATATTCAAAGATCCAAATGTGCATTTATAAATTCGATGAGCGCAGCAAATTGTAATGATCCTTTTTCTCCAAGAAGGACCTCTAATCAATTTTTCTTTTTGAGATATTTAAATCAATTTATAACGTCATGACTAATCTGATTCGATAAGCAATTTTTTTAACACAAAAGTAATTTGGCATTGCGATGGCCGATCATTGCTTCACAATCATTAGCTCCACCAACTGTCATTTCCGATACTAAAAGTCCAATTTAAAATTCTTTAATGTCATTGGTCTCGGGATCATAATTACTCGTCTTTAATTTCATCGCTTCACTATTTTTGCCGAAGTCAATTAACTTATAATATCTCCCAACTTAGGAGTTGATGGTGGTTCGTACCCTATGTTCTCTATGACCTTTTGGTATCGAATACATCCAAACTTCTGGTATTAGTAAGTCTCATAACGTCTCTTTAAATCTTCAGTATAATATTTGTAAACCATAGGAGCTTCATCTTAGACGGCAATTAGATGACGCGAATACTGAATACCCAAATTCCTTCTACTAGAAAAAAAGACCTAGTTACGCTGGAAGAAAAAAAAGAGGCGGATATACACGAGGCTTAAGCGAAAGTATCTTGCATACGCATATCTAGGCGGAATGAAATTTACCCTAAACTCAAAACATTACAGTTCAGTTTTATTCACACCACACGAGGGAAAATAGTCATAGTTAAAAATGATAAAAAGAGCACGCCATGTATTCCGAATTTGCGATGACGAGACAACACTCTAGGAGGACCTTGGATGTGACAACATTCCACCAAAGAAGAAAGAGGTCGTTCTCTCTCATTATGAAATGTATATTTGTTCACATTTTTTTTTGGATACATGTTCACATTTTTTCCAAATCTACAGAGTTAGCCCGTTAGGATTTGCTCCAAAACGCCCAAATGCTCAACAACATGAGGGCTACTGTTAAAAATCTTTGCGTAGAAAATTAAATTAGATACAAAGTCATGGAGGGGGTGAACTATTTGGACCTCTCCTTCCAAGACCCATTCTGCGCAGCCGCAGAGTTTTGAAATTCTAACCTAAGAAAACAAAATAATATATATGAAACAAACATTTGTTCCAAGACGGTGCCGTGATGAACTGGTTAGTCAAAACTTGAAGAGCGACTCCATCTGCCCTGCAAATAATCCTCCAATGAGACATTCTGCTCAGTGCTACTGATAGAAACTGCATCATCCTCCAAGTCCAGCAAAGCAAGGTTCAGGTGGGACTGAATATTAGTTGGAGCTGGTTCCTCATCAAATCCATCAAGTTCGTGTGGAGCACTTACTTCTTGTTCTGCCCATCTTGTCACTTCTTCATCACCATGCAGAAGTTTCAATATCTGCATTATTGAGGAAACATCACTGGTATTGAAAAGAACATAAAAGGCAGCGCAAATGGAATGAAGTAAATTTGCACAGGCAAAAGACTTACAAGGCTGATTTGGGGACGCAATCTTGGTGCCCGTCTAATGCAGAGAGTAGCTGCCAAAACCATTCTCTTGATCTGGCAATGGTCGTATTCACTGCCCAGGCTTGGATCAAGCAACTGGGAAAACTTCCCACCTTTCAAAATTGTTGTTGCCTGGACATGATCAATTAGTCACATTGACTTCTAATTCTTAGGATACAGCACTTGTAGGATGCTCTGTTCTTATATTGGTACATGTTTCATTTATTTTCATATAGTGTCGTAACAATCTTAGATGCTGAATTTTAAACACAGAGAAAAGAACTTACCCACATAACAAGGCTCTCCTGGCCCTTTGGACACTCATTGTTAATGGGCTTCCTATTTGAGAGAAGCTCAAGGAGTACAACACCAAAAGCATATACATCAATTTTGTCAGTCACTCTACCATGCATAAAGTATTCAGGAGCTAGGTACCTGCCAGATAAAACCTGTTCAGAGCAAATCTTCGTAAAGGTAAACAAGCCAAAGGAGGAATAAGAGGGCATGCTACTCACCCAAAAGTTCCGGCCACATCACTACAAGTAATATGGGAAGAAGAAGAACTCCAACTAGCCAGTCCAAAATCTGAGAGCTGAAGAAATAAACACAGGATTAAAGGATAGGGATAAACGAAATCAAGGGGACCAAATTTCAAAGGGTAACACCACCTAACCAAGTATAGGGAGAAATATATTACAGCACCTGAGGCTCAAAATCATCCAAAAGAAGGATATTCGAAGATTTCACATCTCTATGGATCACAGCCTGTGCACAGCCATTATGCAGATAGTCCAATGCCTCAGCTACACCCACAGCCACCCGGTACCTCTCTTGCCAACCAAATGCATTACAGTCCTTCTTATTGCCTTTGCCAAAAAGCACAAGTAACAAAGTCAAATTAGAGAATGTAAAGATTTATGTAATCCCTAGCAGACAAGGCCAAATAAATATCTACCATGAAGATTTTCTTCTAGGCTTCCCCTTGATAAAAAATCATAAACCAGTAGTAAATGGTTGCCCTCTAAACAAAAGCCAGAAAGAGATATTATGTTCTTGTGATGCAAAGTTGTAATGATCTCAATTTCCTGAACAAACTCTTTTAGCACATCTTCAGATGGCTTCAAAATTTTCACAGCCAATTCCTTTCCATCTGGAAGACATCCTCTATAAACATAACTACTACCACCTTTGCCAACCAAATTTTCTGAAAATACAATTAAAAAACGTATCAGAAGATATCCCAAGCAAGTAAGCATAATAAAAACTGGGAAACAAAAGTTGGAGTGATGTAAGCTAACCGGGTGAGAAGTTAGCGGTTGCAGATACAAGTTCCTGCAAACTATATAATCTACATGAAGATGAGCACTTCTCTTGTAAGACCAACAATTCTTCAGGAAGGCTACTCAAGTCACAGCAAAGGGCTAGAGGAGGAAAGATGGTATCAGATCCAAATGGCACAATGGCACCACTCTCCCCATTCAGGGTGGAATCATCATTCTTCTCAACAGTAATTTGTTTATGATCTGGATGGACTACAGCTGAAAAATGCCGGTCGGGCTGTCGTAATGGCCGATGAAAAACAAATGTATTTTTCAGGAAAGCCTTGGGAGTATGCTTTCTGGGGTGAAATACCTGGCGAAGGAGTGACCAACCAGGTTTTGACTGTTTTGAATCACACACCACAACTGAATAACCAGGATCATCATCATGATCTTGAAATGGTACCATAGCAAGGGGATTTTCCTTTTCAAGATCATCAGGGAACCCTTGCTTAAATTGAGTATCAGAAGTCTCTTGCAGTGCACATCTTTCACAATTCTTCATATTTTTATTTATATAAGCCACCAACGATTTTGGTGATAAACTTGATCCTTCATGTAGTAATTTTTCTGCCATGACAGTAACGGTCTATATTATTCTCAAATATTTTCTCTTAGAAAACATTCAACAAACTGACCTAACAAAAAAAAAATAAAAAATGCAAAATGCAAAACATATGACCATTGACCAAAACTGAAAACAGCAACGCCCTTGCATCAAAATAATTACTAGCTAAAGAAAAGAAATTCAAACCTTGACCATTATTATTATTACATATCGTGGTAGCTTCTCTATGGAATGCAATTTTGCCATTATCAACAGCGAAGACAGAGATACACTTGGGCAATTTCTTCGCGCAATACTTGGCAACCGATGTCGACGAACGGATTGGGTGATGAGATTTAGAAGTTCCTAGAATCACCGTCGCAACGCCAAACGATTTCGCTTCTTGTACCAGAAGCTTCCGAACCGAAGAACCTCTACATACTTTAAGCCTGAGATCAACCTGGACAACACAAATTTTACCATGATTCGGTTTTCAATTTGCGTATTAAACACTCATGAAGAAACTAAAAATTGCGGTAACGGCTCATTTAATTTTTCTCTTGTTAAACGTAACCGAACCTGCTTTAAATTGCAGAAGCCTTCGTATACCGCGAGAACAGAATCAAATGTCTTCACCAGAGATAGCAGCGATGATGTACCTTCTGCACCAAAATTTTTCCATATTCTAGATTAAGCATAATGTTCCAAACACAAGCCAAAAATCAAAGCACATAGAGAGAGAGAGAGAGAGAGAAACCAGTGATGGTATCGAGAACGTGAAGCGCAATGACAAGGTCGCCAGGCTCAGCCACCTTGACGAGAGCCCACGTCAGCAATTCCCGGCTCCGAGGATCTAATTTTACGCCGACCAACACCGTCCGGCCACCGCCTCCGTCGCCAATTAACTTCATCGGAAAATTCACTTTTCTCTCTCTCTCTCTCTCTTTTTCTCTCTCAGGTGTTGGTTGGTGTTATGCTTCTTTGTGTTGGGAAATGCGAGAGAGAACGAATCGTGCTCGTGGAACTGTCTTTTGGGGAAATGTTACGGTGCTTCTCGGTTTGGCTTTGGAGATTACAAGATTCGGTTATTGCGCTTCTCTCTTTTGTTCTGTGGGGATTAATATATTTAATATGTTCAATCACATCAATATCATCATTAATCAATTATCAATCTCATAATGCACCGTCGCTGACGTGTCAAATGCTAAATCGCCACAACAGTGATAGAATACTGTAGAAGTGTACCCCCTTGAACAGGACAACTTTGAAGGAGTTTTATTCCTTCGCAGGAAAATACATTCTCAATATTTTCTTTTAATTGATAACTGTATTGAGACAATTTATGAACATCAAAAGATCTAGTCGTTGTGTTTTTTAATGAGAAATTAATGTTGGTAATAAAAATAAATTTTCCCTTTTCTTCATTTAAGGAACATAATAATTTAAAAATTATGAACTCGCCGTTGAAGTTGATCACGATTTTATGCACTTTTGACGGGACAGTGATCCTTCACTAAATATTATAAATAATTGAAATTTTCCCTCATAAATAACTATATTAAAATGATATATCATGAATAGTTGATATTTTTTCACATAAAACAATTGTTAAAATCAGACATGAAATGAGTAGTTCTGTTAAAATAGATATGAAAAGATTTATTTGCTTAAATTGATAGAAAAAATTAACAGTTGAATTTTTCTTATTTTGCTCTTTGGTCTCTTAAAATACATCCTATCTTGTGTACTTTAAAAGCAATTCTATTCATGCGAGAATTAAACAAAAAATAATTATCAAAATATTTACCCAAAAAAAAGATAATTGTTATCAGAATTTGTGTTTTAAAAGTATTGAAAAAATTATGGGAAAAAAAAGAAGACATTATTGAGTCTTTACTCTTTAAATCCATGGTATTAATAAACGTACGGAATAGACTTTGCCCTTAACTTGGCATAGAACATGTTCATTATGAAGGTTGGCTAAGATATTGTGTGGCTAATAATCTCAGATAATTAAATAAAATGAAAAATAGTTTGATATATAACGATTCTAATTAGAGGTCAAGTCATTCAAAGGAAACTTTAATGCGGGGCCCATGTTTACTTAGACTGATCCTGCTTCATTGTCCATTTATGCATACCGTTGAAGGTTAAGTAATGAATGAAAAATGATGGTGACACATTTTTATATTTTTTTTATTACGATTAATAGTACATAAGTTTGTGACTGGTAACGTGTGTCATTTAGTTAACTTATTAATAATTAATTATTAATTTATCAATCAAATAACATATTTTTTAGCTATAACTTTATTAATTATTAAAAAATTAGTGTGAAAAAAACAGTTTGTGAAAAGTCACTGTCGTTTAATGAATTGGGAATGGCTCCACACTAAATTTTGGGGTATAATACCAAGATCTGTGATATAATGTTCTCGTTTTCATAGTATCAGTTGTTGTCGTGTACATGTTTCCTCTTAATTTATTTTTTGTAATAAGTTTCCTCTTAATTTAATCGACACATGCTATGGTGCACGTCCTTGTGTGTGTATGCGAGTGTGTTTTTTTTTTTTTTTCTCTGTCTCTCAAAGGGCGCTTGAATTATATGATTCAGAAAATTATAAAATTATAATAGAGATAAAGAAAATGACACCATAATATTATTCAACAAAAGTAATGGAAAATTCAATTTAATTCACTAAAGCTATCACTCTATTAAATTAGGTAACTCTGCGTGGGAGATCCTCCCCAAGATTCCCTAATTTGATCATATCATCTTTTAATTTCAGAAATCATTGTCCAAAACTATAGTTTTCACTAAAATAGAAGAAACATCATTAAAAAATAAAAAAACTATAAATTATAGCCAGAGAATTACGTGCATATCAAGAAATGGGGCGTGGGAAAAATGATGAGGGGTTGCTAATTAAAAAGAATATACCATTCCAATTTGAGGAGAGGGTCACTAAAAGAAAGGGCTAAAAACTTTACTTGCCATTAGTTTTTTTATGTTAATAGAAGAAGGGACCCATGCAATACTAGCCGTTCGAAAAGCAAATCAAAGGCATATAATTGTGTGGGAAACCAAGGATTGCTTGTGCAGTCAGAGATACCCTGAAAATCAAAAGTTTGATTCTTTTTCCCACTCTATGCAACTTTGAGTATTTGATTTTAATTGTGCTAATTTAGCCGTTGCTAGGACGTAGGAATGAGTTTAACAACTCAAAACTCTTTTTATATATAAGTATAAATCCTCCTATATCTGACTATCAATGGGCACCACTAGTTCAGATTTGAGTCGAACAAAATCATAAACAATCGTGACCATTTTTGGTTATCATATAAAAAATTAATTTAATTCAAAAGCTTAAATAAATTAATATGTGATAACAATAAAATAATGAAATATATAAACTTTAAAGATAAAATTATATTACTTTTTACTATCTCTTCGTGAACTCATCATTAAAACACTTATTTTTAACAAATATAATGTTAGGGAAAAATATTTGTCTTTTTAAGATAGTCGGATTTTAAAGAAAAATTAGTGCCTTTTTTAAAAATCAGGTAAATTTAAAAATGTCAAGGTTGTATTATTTTTTAAAATTCAACTAATATTAAGGTTGTACCATAATTTTTGAAGAAAATATATTCCATTTTTTAAAATTAGCCGGTACCGAGGCACCAGCTGACATGCAAGTGGCTCCGCCACTGCTTTTAAAGGATGGTCGTTTTAGTCAAAATTAGTGTCCTTTTTATTTAAAATTTAAATTAAAAAAATCACCAACTTCCTCCACATAATTTTCATTGTGTATCTCTTTTTTCCACTTAACACAATTCTATGTACTTTAAAAGAACTAGAGGTGGCAAAGTGGACGGTCTGCCCCGTCCCGTCCCGCGAAAAAAGAGCCAACCAGCCTGTCCCGCTTTTGAAAGTGGGCTAAAAAACTTGGCTCACCGGCCCAAACCTATTTTACACTGACCCGTTTCGGCCTGCTCATCCCTATCATCAACCAGCCAAAAATGAGTCCGACCCACTTTTGAGAGTGGGTTATAAAACTCAACCCGTGCCACTTCATTTGACGAGCGGAGCGGGTTGACCTGCCGAGCCGAGCCCATTTTGGCAGCCCTAAAATGGACGAACACCAAACCTATATCATAATTTACAATGGGAGCTTAATCATAACTTTGTAAAGGTATCTTTCTTTACCTAATAGGTGAAACTTAGTTGGCATCATTTGGCAACACAAACTGAGTAAGTCGGGAAAGAACTTGTGTTTAATTCCCATTAAATATATTTTTGGGAGAGATGAGAATCTCTGAAGATATCCGAAGGACTGACTCACCTCAAAAAAATAATTGGGGTCGATATACCAAAAAATAAAGGGTTTTATAATTCTCATGTTAAATAAGAATTGAAATCTCATGTTGTAGAGATAAAAAATATGTGAGACCCATGTGTTAAAAAAATTATATGTGGGACCCATATTAGCACGAAAATCGAAGGGTGTGTAGGAAAAATCTAATTATCATGTTGAATGACAATTATAAAACCCAAAAATAAAATATTAATGTTTACAATGTTAAATATTTTATTATTAAATTAGTTCATTGAAGATTTTAAATGTCATCATATTCATACTTATTAAGTATTAAATTAGTAATATTAAAACAAAACAAGATTATATTTATTTATTATTTTTAAGAATCTAATTTCATAATATTTTTTAAAGAAAAATAATATAGTAACACTTGAATCTTTAAAGATTAATTTAAGTTTTTATTCTAATAAAAAATGATCATAATGATGGTAGGCATGTGCATAAAGCCAATCCATTATATTAATAAATAAATTGTCCTTTTATGCATCGTAGGGTTATAGCATAGAAATGTCGATGCTGAATTAGGTGAAATAACTTTATAGCTTAACTGTTAAATTGAACTTCTATATTTATTTAAGGTCAAGCTTCCAAAACTGAGGTCTGTAAAGGCTTGCATCAACCAAGTCTCAATAAAAAATCCAACTGTTATAACTCAACTACCTTGAGGAACCATAGAGATTTAGTTCATAATTTAAGTATCACATTCATCGTCCGTATTTGCTCAATGTGCTTCATAACACATGTTACACTACATGATTTGAAAATTATTATTATTATTATTATCAATTTTAACATGACTTTATTATAATATTATAAATGATCATATAACATTAGACGGTCATGATTGACAATAATTATTATTTTTAATTGGCGTATACTTTCACGTCCCACAGTCAAGATTCATTATACATGTAAATACAAAATATTTACACACTGATAAATAGTTTTTGAATTTCTAGCCAAATTTTATCATCGAGCTTTGGATCATTCACATCAACTTTTTTTTTTTTTTTTTTTTTGTATAACCATTCACATCAACTTAATAAAAACATCAATCCAAATTACAATAAAAATAGATTTCCCAGGCGCCATGTAATTATTTGCATCCAAATATTTCAAACCTATTCCTGGATTCGGATGTGGTTATCCATTTTTTCCCTTTCTTATGGTAAGAGAGACAGTTTACTATTAAATACACTGATATTAAACACAAACCGGATTGGCCAGTCCAATCGGTTTAACTGGGAACCGAACCAGTTGAGGGTTATTGGATCGGATCTGCAATCAAATGAGAAAAAAACCAAGTCCAAACAGCATTGACCCGATACCAATTTTCAAGTTGAATCGGATTTTTGAATTTTAATGCTAAAATATGTTAAATTTGCTAGAAGGGGAGTCAAACCTTGCACCCTTGCGATTAGATGTGCCAATATGGGTTGAGTCCGGCAGGTCAACCCGCCAAGACGGGGCGGATTGGGTTGAGGTTTCAACCCACCAACCCACCTTAACCCGCCCCGCCTAGAAGTGGGTCAAAACGGGTTTAACCCGCCGGGTTGTAATTATTTTTTTTTACAATTAGGTAATATTTCATTAGTCCTTAAACTTGTGTGATATCCAATTTTTTTTTATCTTAGTACTTTCTAGAAAAAATAAAGAATAACAACTTTATTTATGACAAATATTAACTATATATAAGTTCCTAAAGAATGTTTGACAAATATTAATATACATTTAAGATTGAGACTACAAAAATATAGACAAGTGTGAAATAAAATAAAATAATATTAGAAAATTTCATAAAATATAATTTACTTTTGAATTTCAATTAATTTTTTTTAATTGGCGGGTTGGTGGGTTGACCCGTCAACCCACCATAAAACGGGGTGAGTTCATTTTTCCAACCCATATTTTTTGGCGGGCCAACCCACCCCGCCTCGTTTTTTGCGGGTTGGGATGGTGGATATATGCTGAACCAGTACACCAAAGTAATTTTTTTTTATCATGATACAACTATTATTATAGTTATTATATATTAATATATAAATTCAGTTCAATCAGTTCAACGATAGAATGAGTTTTCTAATTCCTTCTAATGAAGCTCCTCAACTTTGTGTTTATTTTTATGGTGTGTTATGGACTGGATTCATATCTCAACCACATATCCGATAGGAGATCAGAATCTATCTCAATCTTATCACAACAACATAACCCAAGGAGGATCAAGGAATAAGATCCTTATCCCCAGCAAATAAGACAGTTGTCATATCAATTAAGGGAGATCTAAAGCCCAAATCCACAAAGGTAAATCCTATAAATAAGAGGCTAAAAATTCCATGTACACACTTTTGACCTATTTACTATTATTGTCAACACTGTGCACACACCCACATCTTGGCTACACGCTTATTGGTTGTGCGTAGTGATTGGTACATTGGCTTTACGCCAATAAGATATCTCTCTTGTAGATATCTCTGAGCGTATATCTTTACTGTATAGATCTACGGTTCATCAAAACTGAACATTGGCGCTGTCTATGGGGACGATAAATTTCGATTCCCATTTCGCAATGGTAGTAAGCACCCGAAGCGAAGCAAATAATCCCCTGCCGCTGTCGCATTTACTAACAAGCTTATAAATATGGCGATTCCACCAAGGTTTAAAAAATACAATATGCCGCCCTATGATGGTAGTCAAGAACCAGAGGCACACCTGGAGGCTTTCAAGACCGATATGTTATTTAAAGGGATCATAGAACCCATCATGGCTCGGATATTTGCCACAAATTTGATTGGGAAAACCATGACGTGGATCACAAGGCTGTCCATAAACTCCATTGATTCATTTGAGGATCTTGCACGTAATCTCCATCTGATCTTTGCTACTAGCAAGGCTCACCCAATGCCGGCGGAATGAATTTGACAAGAAAAGGGAGAAACACTGCGAAAGTATCTGAAACGATTTAAGCAAGCCACCCTCAAAGTGCGTAACTTGACCGAGGTAGTCCACCTGCACCTAATTATTTCATATTTAAAGGGACGATCTCTGCTGCCTAAACCAATCTTTAAGACTTCAGTCAATCACTTAGAGGAATTCAAAAGGAGGTTAGCCAAATATCTGCGTGTGAAAGAGATGTCGTTAATTTACGGCACCATCAAAGTTGATGAAGGTGGCCATAGCCGGGTCAAGAAGAATAGAGACAGAGATCGGTAAGGTCCTAAGAATACGTCTGGTCCAAGGTCTAGAAAGTCATATGAACGCTCTACCAGAGCTCGGTTCGACAACTATGCACCTCTAAATATCCCCAGGTTTAGGATATGGAGAGAAGTGGCCCAGATGGAGCTCTGTAATGTGGAAAGGCCGAGGCCAATCAAGAACAAGGGCGGATTCGATCGCTCTAAATATTATGCATTTCACGACGGTAATGGTAACACCATTGATGAATGTTGGAACCTCCAAGATTCTATCGAAGAGCATATCAGAGAGGGAAAGCTCAAACAGTACCTTATTCGCACTCAAGGAAGGAAAAACGTCAAACATAGAGAGTGAAGCCGCGATAGATGTCCTAGTATATTCCGATCTCCGCTTGACTATGGAGAATCAATTGCAATTTCTCCTCCTCAGTATATTCCTTGCCATAAAATCAATACTGAACAAATCTAGGCATTTTCTCGATCAAGGCCTTTTCTTTTTGGGGTTCCTCATCATCACCATCTCGGCCAGGACCCGAGCTCGAGCCTGGCTCAAAAGCACTTATCTTAACCCAGAAAAACACCAAAAAAGGGAAAACAAATCCTAAAGTGTTTCAACTCAAGGGAGAGTGGAAGAAGATTTCCATCAAAGGAAAGGAATCTCATAACTACTCTCACGTACAGATAAACAAAAGTATGAGAATACAGCCTAAACCCCAAAAATGTTTAACACCAAATGCTAAAGCATAAAGAACGCAAAGGAATTTAGGAGAAGAAAGTGTTTGAGAGGTACCTAGGTAAGAGCAGGACGAACACACAAAAGATAGACGAGTCTTCAAGCAAGAGGAGAGAGCCAACATAATTCAAGTTGCCCAGAAAATCAGAAATGAACGAAATCTGACTTATGGATGCAAAGATAAAAATATATACAAGTGCAATCGTTGGGCGGGAAAACGAAAGACCATAGCAAAGTTGAAGGGCGAAGGGTATAAAGGTAATCTCGCAAGGCACACATGAAATGCATGCGATCATGACCTGTGAAAAGCTAAGGCAGCTCACGCTCCACGATGCACGAACTACCAATCAATGAATAACGCATGGGAAAGTATAACCGTCAAGTAACTGGAAAAGGTGAAGAGTCATGTCGAGATAACAGGCTCGGACCTCCGTATTAAGTCGACCTAGGTGCCTTCGTGCGGACGGCCTTGAAAAGAGCATTAGCAATAAAGCTACAAATTAAAACCAAGGTCTAAGACAAAACCGACTCAGCGACGGTCACGGTCACTCAATATCACAAATATGATCGCCTCGACACACACCTCAAAACCTTGCCTAGGCCAAACTTATATTTCAAATGGCTTAAAGCACGGATATATCCCGAATAAGAGGAAAAACAAAGACAAGCGATCCTCCAGGCCAAATATAAGGCTGAGATGGAAAGATGAAGCTGCCTTAGAATCCAAATGCGGACTCAAGATAATACCTTGGCATGACTGACATATTAGTTAAACTTCTACACCCCGACAGTCCGAGCTTTCGAACTGTCGGGCTGAGGGCAACTGTTATGAACTGGATCCATATCTCAACCACATATCTGATAGGAGATCAAAATCTATCTCTATCTTATCACAATAACATAATCCAAGGAGGATCAAGGAATAAGATTCTTATCCCCAACAAATAAGGTAGTTACCATATTAATCAAGGGAGATCTAAAGCCCAAATTCATAAAGGTAAATCCTATCAATAAGAGGCTAAAGACTTCAGGTACACACTTTTGACTTATTTACTATTACTGTCCACACACTCACGTCTTAGCTACACGTCTATTGCTAGTGCACAGTGATTGGTACATTGGCTTTATGCCAATAAGATATTTATCTCATTAATATCTCTGAGCGCATACTTTTTCAGTATAAATCTACGGTTTATCAAAATTGAACTTAACACTGGGTTTAATGTTTTATATTGTAGAAGATGATTTTATCTCATACAATATTTTATAACATGAGAAATATTAAACTCTATTTTTATAGTAAAAATAAAATGAGATGAACTTTGTATTAATTTATTTCACGTGTTAGAAGTGCGCACATGTAGGCTAATAATTTTTGTCCTCTGTGAGACAGGCTAAACCTTTTACATCTGTATATAACGTGGGTAGTGGTGGTTTTCTTTTCATGCCTTCTCCCTATCTTGAACTTTTACGCACCCCTGTCGAAGTCAAGTTTAAAATAAAAATAAAAAGCACAAGAACCTTTAATTGCAGATAATACAAAAGGTAAAGAAAATTTAAAAATGCATCAAAAAGAACACATGGGAAAGACTTTTTTTTTCCCCCTTCTCTTTCTAGTACAAAATGATGCTACCCACTACCCTTTTGCAATATGGTCGAAATTGCACTCCATGAAGCCAAAGGGCATTACTTTTCAGGCTATAGAATATGCTAATTAATCTTCACCTCCCGGTTCCCTCCTTTCAAGAATAATTATATGTTCGACCCTTTGGGTTGCCAAAAGATAATTGTCTGCATAAGCTTTAGACTTGAATAATATGCTGTTAATTTCATAAACAGTCAATCATCCAGTATCTAGGCAAAATGCACGTAGTTGTTGTCATTCATAAAGAGTTTATTATTTTATTTTTTTAATGAAAATTTAGTCCTTTCAGAAAACAAAACTTTGTACTCTGAGGCCCAAAATATTGAACTGTCGATTGTCATTATTGCGCAAGAAACATCCAGCATCTTTATATTTAATTACAAATTGCATTATTGTAAAAGTTATAAACTGGTCATCAGCGTCGTCGATGGAAGTGGCTTTACAAAGTTTTATTTAGTTTCAAATTTTTAATGAGAATAAAACAAGAGATTATTGGTAACCTCCTAATAATTCTTTATTTATTTTTATATACATTTTATAATTCTTTAAATTTAAAATAAAAAACTAAACCTCTTTTTTCTTTTAACTCCAAATTCCTATATAGCAGAGAGGAGGGTGGGGGGCGAGGGATTTCTAGAGAGCTATTTAAAATGATAGAAAAAAATTAAAATTTATCATATCACCTTCGAAATACTTCCTTCTCAGTTGTAGAGGGGTAGCATTTGTAAACAACCATTTCAACCAAAAATCATAAGTATTGGATAAGAATTATTTTAATGATTTATATTATTATCTAACACACCCCCTCAAACAAGAGCTCTTTGGACTTAAAGGATAGAGTATTACCTAGCCCAATTTTTTATTTACCTTATGCTTATTTAATTTCACAAAATAGAAACTATTTCAACCCAAAATCAAATATTAGGTAAAAGTCTTTTTAATTAACATTTCCTAGCAAACCCCTCCATCACTCAACCAATATTAAAGTCTCGAACCCCCGCAGCAAAAAGTCAAAAACAGAACCACGTGGGATTATACGACGAAATAACGTGAGGGAAAAATATAAGGCAAAAAGGAGGAATAAAAAGAAAATGATATCGTGAACATTTGAATCAATGCTAGCTTGTTAAGCCAAAAATCAGTAACATGGTTTTATGTGGCCCAAAAAAATGAGATCTGTGTCTGAATTTTGTTCAAAAAGTTAACTAGATATGCAATAATTGATTAGATCCGTCAACAAGAATAACTTAAAAATTCTTAAATACAAAATAATTATATGTCTTTTTTTTGTGTGCTTAGAATTATATGTCTTTGATCTCACCATAAAGTGTTACAAAAATAGTCTAACGACACAGATTCAATTTCCATTCCACTTACATGCTTTTTAGATTAATCCATGCACAAGAGTTTTTCCAAAACTTTAACATCGACAGAAAATCGAGACATGATATAGGGCTTCGAAATTAATTCTTCCCTCCTTGCCTGCAGTCAAACAATTGTTATGAGCTCGTCTTCGCACATGCTCCTGCAGATTTAGCAAATGGACGGTTTCGTGACAGCCTACCCACCATGTGTTCGACAAACAGACGGGTGTGACTAAATTTTCTGAATTTGAAAATGGTTGGATCTAAATATTACAAAAAACATACCAATTGATGCAAATAGAACAAAAATATCTTTATAATTAATGTCATTGTAATGCATCTGCAGTTCTCACCCAAGCCTAAATAAATAAATAACAAGCATACAATTCAAACTATTTCTCATCGAAAAGAGACTACCCTTTTTCAACCGTCATCAACAACGGCTTACACTGATATTTATATATGACCTCCCAAGGAAAGATAATTGACAGGAATCAAACAGCACCCAGTCTGCAAAAGTTTCAAGGGCATACATGTATTCCATAAGTCATGGAATTCAGGAATTATATTTTCTCCCAATCCAAAGAAGATCCAGTTGAAAATGATTCTTCAATGAATTTTGGTTTTGACAAGCAAATGCTATGAGCTCTTTTACGTCAAAGATAAACGATGAATGAATAAGGAAATTTTTTTGACAGTTAACACTGTCATATTAGAAACAGTACTAGTTATCGTAATTAGTGCATGCTAAAATATTTGACATAACTACCTTACCCTTAATTTAACACATACAAAACAGAAAGAGAGGTTATGGATGCCAAACCTAGTTTTCCTTCTAAACGGCTGATATGAATCATTGAGACATCAGACTCCACGATTGGGGCAGACATTAGCAAAGTGAGATGGATCACCACAGACAAAGCACCTTCTACCAGAAATAGGATCACCAGTGGCTGACACAAAAGTCGTGTTAGCAGCTTGAGGTCCATTCCGTCTACCTCTACCACGAGATCCACGACCACCATTTCGGCTAGGGTTGGATGCTGGAATACTATTTGAACGTGTAAAACTTCTACCTCCAGTGCCATCATTGAGGCTATCCTCCCATCTGTACCAAAGGAGATAAGACTTACATAAACAAATAACTATCTCAAAACAATGCCATATGTTTTGTTTCTCCAAACTGCTTGAGACATCATCCATTACATGACTGAAAACAGAGTTGGTGCCTCTTCAAAAATTAGATTGCGAAATTACATAATGGAGGTCATAATTAAATCCAAATTTATAAATGTCAACTTGTACTATTTGCGGTTGAAAAGCAACCAAGGGAAAAGAGGATGGCAGGTTAATCATTCTGTTGTCTAGACATTATTAAGTGTCAACGATATGATAGTTAACTACAAACAACAATTTTGGCATAGATAATCCCATGCGAGTCCCCCGCCCTCCTTGAAAACAAGAAAAACTCCCCAAATAAAGAACTATGCACACTAAAAAACAAAGTCAAGAGAACTCATTATTGAAATTCTTCTTATTTCTGGCACTCCTAACATATAATTATATCACAAAAAGCTTATTCATAATCAAATACACAAAAGAAGAACACAAGTTCCCGTACACAAAGAAGTTGCACTCCTGTGATTGACATGAGTAGAACTTCCTTCCTCTGTTAGTTGCTGTATTTGCAGTTCGCAAAACACATGGTGTTCCGCATGAACTGCATGAAACAGAAGCTTCTCCTGCACCAGTTGAAAGGTTTATAAGATGCATTGCTTTAAATTTCAATTTTGACAGCAGCTACAAATGACGACCACAAAATCCATGAAGAGCAAGAATTTCTAAGATGATGACACAAGTTAAGAAGCTTCCTTTTTTTCCAGAATATGTCAGTTCTCACTTTTAACATGCTAACAAAAAATATACATACGAGCAAAAATCATAATGTGAGCTAGAGTAGCAATAACATATAGAAATAAGTGAATCAATAAATTAACATTTTGTGCAACATTATTATATTCATAGCACATCAATTATCATCTATAACATGGGTTGGCTAGGTTTGGACAGATTTCTTTCTAGGGCATGCAAGGCTTGATAACCGAAACCCCATAAAACACAGATGCACAAAAGCTCCCCATCTTTGGGGAGATAGGGGAGATAACCAAATGCATTCTTACTCCTGCATTTTTTCAAAAAGGCTATTTCCTAAATTTGAACCCGTGCCCCTGCATTCACAAAGTAGCAATCTTACCGTTGCTCCAAAGCTAGACCAAGAAGACGATGCATGTTAAAAACAAAATATGAAGTAAGAAATCAGGAGAAAGAAGTGACGAAAAGGAATGATAGGAACCTCTAACTCAACACAATTTTGGAGCAAGAACACACTTATACAACATTAAACTCTCTGGTTAAACCAACTAGGAGAAAATAATTCATCAGTACTTGATTTCAAAATTCATACACATGCATTAGGTAGGCATGTCTCTCCTCTTATTCTCCTAACTTCCTTCCTCCTTTTCCTATGTATTTCAGCCTTCTTATTTAGTTTCATCATTCCGACAACAACTTCTGCAGCAGTTACATTCCTACAATAACTTCTCTCAATTCGTACGATAACTTCTACCGCAGTTACATTACAATAGTTACAACCTTGCAATAACTTCTACAGTTGTTATCTTACCCACTATGCAGTTATCTCATAACTATCCTTCCCCAAACTTTTCTTCTTCTGAATGGTTTATGCCAGGCAACTGAGAGGGGCTTTGATCCCTTGTGACACCTCCTAGAATAGGCTCTAGTGATGAGGGGTTTCTGTTGTCTAACAAGGAAAAAATATGAGATAAGTAGTCCTGGTTCTACCAAATGTCTAAAATACAAAAAGGGGAATAAGGAGACTGATAAATGGAAAAGACCAAAAAAAAACATTGCTGAATCAAAGATTAATATAGTTTCCCAAACCTAGATTTGTTAGAAAGCAATTGTGTCTCCACTCTCTGCAATTAACATGGTTTGACCTACTACTGGCTACAACAAACAATAGGCCAACATCCACGGAAAAAATAGAAAATTCACTGTGATAACTGAAGATTACTGCCATGCAACTAACTCTTCTAAATGCTTAAGCTATTAGGTGAAGAAAGATGAATGGTTTTATATTTTATATTATATTTCTAACATGCCCCTTCATACAAGAGCTCATTAGCTTCAAAACTACTGGGTTCTTTGTCTGCTAAGAAACTTCACAATTAAATATTTAGTAGAAGAATAAGGGCAGCAAGGATCAAACTCTTCACCAATTGGTCACAAAGATTTCGATACGACATCATACAACCAACTCTCTCAAAAGCTTAAGCTATTAGATGAAAGATGAATAGTTTTATATTTTATATTATATTTTTAACAATTATCATGATTAGCTGCTCAGCATGAAAATCCAAATCCCATACAACCTAATGCTCATTGTATAACTAAGCATTGTATATCGCAGGGAAGAGCTTTCGAGTTATATCACATGTCAGCCAAGCCCAGAGAATTAATACAGACCACTTTACTACAACTCTCTAATCCATCCACAGAATCCAAAATCAATATTTGCTATCACACACTACAAAATCAGCATCTCCACGATTGACTATCACTGCTTGCTCATATCCCTATGGCAAAACTACAATATCCAAGAAATACATTTTTTATTTCTCTAGACTATCTAAACTGGTACGGAATTTTAAAAATTCCAAAGACCTTACCACTATGTTGACTCATTCCACGATGTCGGGCATTCCTGGACTGTGAAGTCAGTGAAGGACAATCATTAGAAGAATGTCCTGTTTCTTGACAGTTCATACAAACTCCTTGCCTTGGGTTGGTATGGTGGGCATTGCTGGTTGGTGCAGTTGATCCTCGAGCTCTTGCTGGAAAACATGGTAAGGTATAATCATAGAATTCCAATATTTGTTCATGAAAACAATGGGATTGGCAGCAAACAGGTTAAAGAAGGTTTCCTGTTCTGTCAATTGACTTTTGAACATAAAATTTTCTAAAATATATTTTATGTTGAATATCAAAAGAAAGGAAAAAGAACAAGGATAAATCCCTTTTTAAAGACAGTAAAAAAAAATGCATAAAATAAATGTTAATATCTCCTAAACATGCTTGAATAGTTGAATGTCATTAATCAAATTACGGAATCCAGAAGGAAACCATCATATACACATAGGTTATCTCATACGAGTATATTTTTGCATTAAATGCTTACAAAAAATGTTCAACTTAACTGCAGTCTGCATAGAACCAGTAATTCATATGAAACAATAGGTACCATCTAACTATACTTTTAAAAGTGTTTCCAATAACTACTTAGCCATTCAAACAAACCTGGCATGCGAGTGCCAGTGCCACATATTTCTGTCAACTGGGTAAGAATCTCATCACAGCCACCAATGCAACCTATCATAACACATGTATTTATATACACCATAAGTGTTTCAACAAAAAAGGGTTTGAGTAGTCATCATATGTTCATGAATGAACTAACATGTTAAAGAACCAACATTAAAAAAATCCTTTTTCGTATATTTTTTTTGTTTCCGTTTGTTTGTTTGGCAGATATTAAAAGGTTAAATTAGCTTAAAATATATTGATCTTGCTGATCAAGCAGACTTACAATGATTTTTTTTACCAGATTAAATTTTAAAGAATGCAATGCTCCATGCATGTCTTTAAAGAGTTGGGAAAGGAGTCTTGCAAAAGTAAAAATATCAAGAAAATTCATCATAAAAAGGAGGTGCACCTACCCAAATGGTTGACGCTATAGTTTGGTGGTATTTCCAGCTGCCGAAATTTGAATTGAATACGGTAAACAGGACCTATAATATTTTATACAAAATGAGATTAAAATAATATCTAAAACAAGACACAGAACCAAGATCACAAAAACAGATAAATTAAAGAATACTGTTCAGAGAGAGAAGAAAGAAAAGCATGTGCTGAAAACAATGTATTTAAACTACACCACAGACTCGATATTTATATAATAAATGTAATAAAACAAGATACAAGTATCCTAATTACCGACTTTACATGATACAATAAACCTAGACATTTACATAATAATACACATTTCCAATTCAGAGAGAAAGAAACCAAGAGAAAGAGAGAGACATTCTGAGAAAGAAACCTATTCTTGATCAAGCACTATTCTGACAGAGAACAGATATATATGGATGATACAAAAGGAAGCTTAAATAGGAAGCTTCTAGATCTAACTAACTACAGTTAAATACACAATATAACATACCCTAGGTGATCTGTTAGAAGCCAGCTGTACAATGATGACTGAATACAAACGATAACAGAAAGCCAACTAATATTCTGAAGTCAACATGCTATACACTCCACTACTGTATTACTTCACCAACTTCCAATAACAAATAAACAAGTGTTGTACCCTAATCGAAACACAGTCATGAACAAAAATATGGAAACAACTCAAGAGAATAAGAACATTACTAAAATTCGAGTTTAAACAAATTGTCAGAGTATTTGAAATATCATATAATATCTTTGATTATATTTTAAAATAGTTTAGAGTATCCTAAATAATCTCTTGGAATAGTTTCCCTATTTCCTTATATTTCAAGATTTGCTTCCTAATTTTAGGATTCCCCTACTTAGTATCATCAATAGGTCTTATTACTTTGTCTTTTATATCACTTCGTAACACATAATAGTCAATATTTATTCAGTCTATCCTTCCTCTTTCTATACCTAAATTAAATCCCTAATTCCAACACAAATAAATTTCAATATTTCTCATGATGAATAAAAGATTGAAAAGGAATATGAATAAACCTATCAGAAATACCATAGTGACACCAAACAGTAAATACCTATAAAATTTAGGGGGGTGAATGAGCAAATTCTAGTTCTAGAGAATAAAATTGTGTCGCTTTAAGTGCTCAGTCTTAAAATCCAACGTCTTTTTTTTTTCATTAAAAATAAAGTGGGAAAAAAACCCAAAATCATACATTAGCATGAAAGCCAATGATGTATCTTTCTTTCTTTTTTTCAGTAAGAAGCTACTGATGCATTTAATACTAACTGTTGAGTCACAAACCAGGAGTACAAAAGTTGCAAGTATTGGTGGTCACAGCCGCTTCTGCTACAGATCCAGGGAGCCAGACAACGTTCCTACACTGTTCATCCACAGAGGTCAAACTTATTTTAGTGCCAGTCAGTTTAGGCCTAGAGAAAGAGAGGTTACAACAAGGGATAAACTACACCGAACTTTCAAAATTAGTTATATATCTGAATGAGTGCTCAACTAGTTGCTCTTGAGTGATGACTACTTCAAAAAGAATTTGCTAATTTATATAGAAGAGCCGAGGCCTCAAAGACAACACAATTTGCTTTAAAGCTTTCCAATAAAAGGGACCCAAACTTAAAGGAGTTCAAATGGTTCTTCAGTAAAGAGATATGAATGAGAGAACAATTTAGCATAGCATTAGTTAGATCTTGAAAGGACTCAAGAGTCAAGACACATAGATTGGGATATTAAATCTGAAATTAAGTTCTTTAGGGTATGGGAAAGGAAATGATATTCAAAATACTATCATTAACATGAACAGGTAACGGAGTCATAAGACTATGTATCTTAAGTAAAAACTAATGAAAGTTAATGAGAGTAAACAGTTATGCAGACTAACTGAAATGTACCAGATGATTAATTTCTCTCTAGGGAACATTGTCCACAACTTATAAAATTCAAAAGACACTGCAAGTGTTATACAAGCACAACAAAGTTTTATAAGATTTGGAAGGAGAAAGAAAGGAAAAACTTTACGGCACTATGCTGTTTTTATAGTTCTTTGGTGCATATGGTTGAAGTATGATGCTAGTATTTCCACAGATGCTTTGCTATCCTTACTACTGTTACGGGATAGGATCGTTTTTAGGGCTTCTATTTGATGCAGTGCCCATGGCTTCTTTGTGGGAGGCTCCATATCAGATTGGAGACCAGTACTGCATTAAATTGGCTTTGTTTATTGTCCTTGTTCTCTCTCTCTCATTTTCATCGTCATTGCTAAGAGGAATTCTTATCCTCATTTTTTACTTGTTCTTATTCTTTTTAATCAAATAATATTTCTTATTTCATCCTGCCATTGGGGAGGGAGGAGCATGACATATTGGCAACTCAAAGGATAGATAAGTTGTAACTTTTATTTACAAAGTGTAAAGAACCAATTCAACCCAAAAGCTTAAGTTGTTAGGTGAGGGCCTCTTTAATGGTTTATATTATACTCTAACACATCCCCAAACAAGAGAGCCTATTGGGCTTGAAAGGTGGAAAATGCACAGGCCCACCTACCTATGCTAAGAAAATTCCACAAAGAAAATGGGGGGCGGCGAGAATCGAACTCGGAACACGAGACTCTGATACCATATAAAGAACCAATTCAACCCAAAAGCTTAAGCTGATAGGTGAGGGCCTCTTTAATAGTTTTATATATATACTCTAACACAAAGCAATTAACAAGCAACTGAAAAAACAAGAAAACCAACCTGAGGGAAACCCAAACATCCAACCATAAAATTTCCGTCCTGGTAAATGAAATATAAAAAATTAGATTAGATAATAGGTGCTTCCTATATTCCTTACAAAAAATCTAAATTACACAAAACAAGAAGACAATATCAAGATTATGATTAAGTATGCCCTCAAACACATGAGAAAATACACACCCAAAATCCAAGGAGATATCATTAAATGCTTAAACTTACATAAACTAGATAAACCTACTTTGTCTTTTCTTTTTCTGTTTCATGCTCGAATCCATAAAATTATTCATTAACAAAATCCTAACTTCGACAACTACATTCCTCCCATGTTCACATTGTAGTTGATTAACTGCCACATGACGCATCATGAACGGCACATAATTGAGCCTTTTTTTGATTCCAAAATAACATATAACTCATGAGAAAAAAAAATCACCGCCAAAATCTCCGAAGTTTATCAAATGCTATCATTTCCTTGGTAACCACAACTACCTAAAACACATACTCGATTTTTCTTTAGCACCATGTCTGATTCATGGCAAAGTCCACATTGCCGAACAACTTCTCCAGTTGCATGCAGCTCCTCACCGCCAGATCTATTAGATCTGCAAGAATGGTTGAAGATCCATTAACATTTTACATAAGGAATCCATGAGGCTGGAGGTATGAGGGATAATCACCTTTCAAAAAATATTGCCATGGCTTCTAGAAGTTTCACTTTGTTCAATCTTGTCTGCATATATTTACAGTTTATCAGCCATTGAAGTTCACAATCTCCAAAACCACGTAAACTTATTCAGATAAATTACATGCAACCAAAAAGGCGGATCAAATGGAGAACATATTTATGTGAATAATAAATTGAGTGCCAATAATTTTCTTGCGTGCATTTTCTTACCAAAAGAAAAATTATGTCAATGCAAAAGATCACTATATTTGAAATTGTAATTTTGCCCATAATCCCTCCTGCAGAAATGCCAAGACTAGTGGAGAAAAGCCACAAGCCCAGTTTGTTGCAGGAAGCATCAAGACAGTTGGTCTACCCTAACCAAGAAAGATAGATGAACACACAGAACATCCTGATCTACCAAATGATATCAAAGGGAGTTATAATAGTTCAGAAAGGATCAGATACAACATTAACAATGTATTGATATAATACTTAAACTGAACAGAAATATTTAATAGTTGACAATGTTCCCATCTATAGATGTTTAAAATTACTGCTTACAAAATTATTACACTCAACTCACCATGATAGTTCCTATTTCCTACAGTTTTAGCATCAAACTCAAGGCACTAAGCTGTTCTCATTATCATTGGATGGTGATAACGGGCTACTCAATCGGCCTGCCTGAGGTTTGTTCCCATGTGGTCTCATTAGAAAAAAAACTCAACATCATCAATACATGGTCAAAGTAGGTGGGATCATGACTTGTGTTCTGTTAACAAAGGCTACTCATTTGTCTTTTTCACTTGCGACCCTATTGTTGCTTGTAAAGAGGAACAAGATTTGTAAAACAAAATTGCAAGAAGAAAAGAGAACATATAATTACAATAAGCAGAAGCATATAGAGATTGATATATCATTGAGATATTCACAACAGAAGAAGAAATATATCTTGAAGCAAGAATAATTTTAACTTGAAAAGTAGGATTGTATTATGTGAAAATTGTTAACTACAAATGTACAGGAGCTCTCTATTTATAGAGACTGAATGACCTAATGGGTTAAGCCTAAAAAAGATTCTAAAATGAAAAATAAATAAAAAAAATAATTACAATACAATTATTTATAACACTCCCCCTTAAGCTGAGGAATAGATATTTATCATTCCCAACTTGCTAGCAAGCTCTTGAAATCCATCTGAGGGAAGTACCTTCGTCAGAATATCAGCTAATTGACGCCCAGAAGGAATGTATGGAGTGACGATCAACCCACTATCCAATTTCTCTTTGATGAAATGACGGTCGACCTCAATATGCTTAGTCCGATCATGTTGAACTGGATTATGAGCTATACAAATAACTGACTTATTATCACAAAATAGCTTCATAGGTCCTTCATATCTTATTTTAAGATCATCAAGTATAATCTTCAACCACAATAATTCACAAATGCCTTAAGCCATAGCTCGAAATCCAGCCTCTGCACTTGACCTGGCAACCACATCTTGTTTCTTACTCCTCCATGTCACTATGTTACCACAAAGGAACATACAATGACCAGTAGTAGATCGACGGTCAATCACTGATCCAGTATCATCGGCATCAGTATAAACTTCGAAAGAGAGATTGCCATCACACCGGAATAACAATCCTTTACCAGGAGTGGCTTTAAGGTACTAAAGAATTCTCTCTACTACTTGCATGTGTTTTTCTTTTGGATTATGCATGAACTGACTCATAATATGAACAGCATAAGCTAGGTCTGGTCTAATATGAGCCAAATATATCAGTCTCCCAACTAGCCGTTGATATTGTCCTTTATCAACTGGAGGACTCTCCTCTTCATAACCAATCTTGTGATTTTGCTCATAGGAGTACTAGATGGTTTACACCCAAGTTTTCATACTTCTTTGAGAAGATTCAGGACATATTTCCTCTGACTGATAAAAATTCCTTCCTTTGAATGAGCTACCTCTATCCCTAGGAAATATTTCAATCTCCCAAGGTCTTTAATCTCAAATTCAGAGGCTAGTCATGCTTGTAGAACATGTCTCTCCGCAATATCATCCCTTGTTATGATAATATCATCAACAGACACAAGGAGCACAGTAAGCTTCCCATCTTGGGAGTGCTTGAAGAAAAATGTGTGGTCTCCTTGACTCTGTGTGTATCCTAAAGTCATCATAACCTTAGTAAACCTCTCAAACCAAGTACGAGGAGACTGCTTTAATCTATACAAGGCCTTCAGAAAACATTATTCACATCAAATTGATTTATATCCCATTTACAAGGTCATCATAACCTTAGTAAACCTACAAACTTTATTTTCTCCATCCATAAAGTCAAAATCAGACGAGATTTCCATGCAAACTTCTTCTAATTCACCATTAAGGAAAACATTCTTCACATCAAATTGATTTATATCCCATTTTTGATAGGCAGCAAGGGACAACAAGGCTCTCACATGATTCATATTTGCAAATGGGGCAAAAGTTTCTTCATAATCAATGCTATAGGTCTGAGTGTAACCCTTGGCGACTAATCGAGCCTTATATCCCTCAAGAGTACCATCAGAATTATACTTTAGTGCATGAGCCCATCTGCACCCTATTGCTTTCTTTCCATTAGGTTTATCAACAACCTCTCATGTTTTATTCTTCTGCAGGGCATTCATCTCCTTTTGCATGGCCTGAACCAAATTCTTATCTTTTAATGTTTCGTTCACTGATTTTGGGATGGAAATGGAATTTAGTGCTGACATAAAGCGTTTGTTCTGCATAGAAAGGTTAGTAGAAGAAACAAATTGAGAGATAGGGTATTGGGTGCAAGATCTTTTTCCTTTTCTTAAGGCAATGGGTAAGTCATCAGAGACACTATGTAAATTATCAGAAGCAATGGGTAAGTCATAAGAGACAATAATATCATGTTCAAAAACAAGAGATTCAGGACTTACCAGTGATTCAGACGATTGAAGTTGCTAGTGAAGCAGTATTGGTTGGACTTGTTTCCTCCTCTGATATACAAGTTTAGGTGTCAAAATTTTCCGTATCTCAGGTGTACTTGAAGGTTCTAACACATCAGGAGTAGACACAGGAGGGAGAGGTGTAGGAGTAGACAAGGACAACCCAGACTCAAAGAAGGAAGGGGACTAGTCTTCTGAAGAATTGTTCTCCCCCTGAAGATGAGGACCCTGGAAAAAAAGACTCAGATTCATGAAAGGTGACATCCATAGAAACAAAAAAAAATCGACTCGGAGGATGATAACACTTGTAGCCTTTTTTATCAGGGTCATAACCAAGGAAGACACACTTAAAAGCCCTAGGATCCAACTTACTGGGATGTTGTTTATGAAAATGGACAAAGGCAACACAACCAAACACTCGTTGCGGAAGACTCTGCAAAAATGAACAGAAGGAAAGAAGAAAGTCATGGAATGAATAGGACAGTTATTGTTAAGGACCCGTGAAGGTAAGCAGTTGATCAAAAAGGCTGCAGCTAACACGACTTCTCCCTAATAAGAACTAGGAATAGATGTCTGGAACAGTAGCGTTCTAGCGACTTTAAGGAGGTCACAATTTTTTCTTTCAGCAACCCCATTTTGTTGAGGGGTATCAACACATGTGAACTCAGGAATCATACATCTGTCTGAAATGAATTGCGACAGATGTTGGTTGACGTACTCAGTACCATTATCAGATCTTAATCTTTTAATATTCTTACCAAACTGAGTCTCAACCATTTGATAAAATCGGATAAATATCTCTTATACTTCAGACTTGTCTTTCATTAAGAATATCCATGTCACCCGAGCACAATCGTCAATAAAAGAAACAAACCACTTTGCACCTGAAACATTATGCACTTTAGAAGGGACCCAAATATCATAATGGATTAGAGAAAAAGGTTCAATGCTTTTGATAGCACTAGAAGGAAAGGACACTCGATAGTGTTTTGCAAATTCACAAACATCGCAATGAAAGGTCTCAACTGACTGATTTAGAAACAGAGAAGGATTCAATAGACCAAATGGTGGGTGCCTCAAACGCTTGTGATGGAACCAAATCATAGACTCTTCCGTAGAAGGATAACGTGTCATCAATAGCTGATTTTTGGTATCATTTGTAGCATGTTCTGGAAGGAGATAATACAACCCACTCTGCTCCTCAACAACTCTAATTGTCTTCCTCGTGGTAAGATCCTGAATAACACAATCAGAAGGAAAAAAGGTGATAGAACAATTCAAATTAGTTGTAAGCTTTTGAGTGGAGATAAGATTAGTGGAAAGCTGAGGAACATAAAGAACATTTTTAAGAAACAAGGAAGGTTGAATTTGAATGTTACCAGAACCAATAACTGAATTATGGGATCCATCGGCTACGGCTATAGTATGACTACCAACAATAGGATGATAAGAAAGAAAAGACTCAGCAAGACAAGTCATATGATCAGTTGCACCAGAATCCAAAATCCATGAAGTTTTAAAATCAGTGCAAGAAGCAAGAAGAGATGTAGAACATGTGTTCTTACCAGACAAGATCATAGAATGGTCAGACGGCTTACGCAAAGTATCAATAGCGGCCTTAAGCTGCTCCAACTCCCCTTGCCGAATATTCACCTATGGAGTAACATTATCACACTTCCCATGAAAGCGAAAACACATGTCTCTTGTGTGTCTAACACTCTTACAATAGGTGCACCAACGTCCCATGGACAAATAAACAGATCAAAGAGAACAACCCAAAAAAAGTGGGTAATTATCAATGAAGTCAAAAAAAATCTCCAGAGAGCACAAACAGAAGAACAACTTCAAATTTAAGTCCAAACAGAAGCAAAATTATTAGATCTGCAAAAAAAGGAACTAGAAAAGGCCAAAAAATCTGCAACTTGAGGAAAAAAACACACAAACGCACAACCAGACGATGTTGTAGAAGCCTCTGAACATCCCAAATAACAACAAAAAAATCAGATTTGATCAAAGGAGGCACGAGTGGCCAAAAATATCCAATTTTTATGACAAGTAGAGGTCTCTGAACGTCCCAAATAGCAACAAATAAATCAGATATGATCAAAGGAGGCGCAAGTGGCCAAAAATATCTGATTTTTATGACGAGATCAAAGACCCACTGCTGGAAACGTCCGTAGATTGATAAATCTGGAAAAAAGGAGTCAAATGGTGGTGCTCTTGGTCCAAAAGGTCCCCGGAAAAATTTTCCAGTGGCTGCGAGAGGCTGACAAATAGGATTACGCTCTGAAGCGGCAGTTGTGGAAGCAGAGCCCTCAGGATCAAGAGCTCTGATACCAACTTGAAAAGTATGATTGTATTATGTGAATATTGTTAATTATAAATGTACAAGAGCTCTCTATTTATAGAGACTTAATGACCTAATGGGCTAAGCCCAAAGAAGATTCTATAATGAAAAGTAAATATTTACAATACAATTATTTATAAAAATTTACGAGACATATGAACAATTCTTATTATTGTCACATTTCATTACAAACCTACATCAATAAATTACAATTGCCGCAAATAGTGTTCACATAAATATTTGCCAACCCAAAGAAAAAATAGATAGCACATTTTAAAATAATAGTTCAAAAGATGCAATATCAACTGCATGAGACTGCAGACAGTCATAATAACCAAATCATGGTAATAACTAATAGCTAACAAGCTTGAATCAAATAACTGCTTACATCTAGAAAACAAGCTTTCATCTGCTGCAAGCTAGTTGCCAAAACTTCATCTTTGCTTTTATTCCCTTCACTGACTAATTTCATGTCGCGTTCCATAACTGCTCTAAGATATGGTTTCCAAAGTTTATACCTGAAAACTCAAAGGTAGAATGAGACAAATGCACATCAAAACTCATGTTAGGTTGACAGTGTTTTTTGATGCAAAGGGCATCTCTTACCCTAGTCACTAGGTATTAAGCTGGTGGAGAACCTTACATGCTGAGTTGAATCTAAAGGAGGAAGCATATAATGTGAAAATCACATTTCAGATTCAAACAAAATATATATCCTTTTGATGAAAAGAAGAAGTGTTTTATGAATAAACTTCTGATTCATTACTTGAAAGATCCAGGGAGGTACAATTTATATTGAGTACAAAGAACAAAGCTAATAAATAAGAACAAAAAACTAAGAGGCATACAAAAGACTAAGAGACAAATTTACAATAACAAGAGAGCCTAATAAATAAAGGAACAGATAACAAGAAAGAAATAAATGAATTCTAGAATATTCTACACTCCCCCTCAAGTTGGGAGATATATATTGATCATTCCCAACTTGCTGATCAAATCCTCAAAGGTCGGCTTAAGTAATCCTTTGGTGAGAATATCTGCCGTTTGTTCCTTGGTAGGTATATATGATAAGCATACACTACCGTCTTCTAATTTTTCTTTAATAAAGTGACGATCGACTTCCACATGTTTTGTTCTGTCATGATGAACAGGATTTTGAGCAATGCTGATAGCAGCTTTATTATCACAATATAATCTGATAGGTAGGGAATAAGAGATCTTCAACTCTTCCAGAAGTCTTCTTAACCAAATTCCCTCACAAATACCATGGGCTAAAGCCCGAAATTCCGCTTCTGCACTACTTCTTGCAACAACAGTTTGTTTCTTACTTCTCCAGGTCACAAGATTTCCCCAGACATAAGTACAATAACCTGAAGTAGATCTTCGGTCCACTGCAGAACCAGCCCAGTCTGCATCTGTATAAATTTCAACCATCCTTTTGTTCCCCTTTTTAAAGAGAATTCCTCGACCAGGGGTGTTCTTGAGGTACTTGAGAATTCTATAAACAGCACTAAGGTGTTTTTCCTTAGGAGAATGCATGAATTGGCTAACCATGCTTACAGCAAAAGCAATATCAGGACGAGTATGAGACAAATAGATTAATTTTCCCACCAGTCTCTGGTACTGCTCCTTATCGACATCTTCCCCGTCTTCAACTCCCATTTTGATATTAGCTTCAATTGGAGTCTCTGCTGGCTTGCACCCAAGCATACCTGTTTCTTGCAACAAATCTAGAATGTATTTTTTCTGAGTTAAGGAAACTCCTTTCTTACTTCGAGCAACTTCCATGCCAAGGAAGTATTTGAGAGATCCAAGATCTTTTAGTTCAAACTGGTCAGCTAAACATTTTTTTAAAGAGGCTATCTCCTCGGTATCATTACCAGTGACAATTATATCATCAACATAGACAATGAGGATAGCAATTCTTCCTTTATCAGAGTGTTTAAAGAATAAAGTATGATCAGTCTGAGCTTGGGTGAACCCTTTTCCCTTAACAGCTTGAGTAAATTTCCCAAACCATTCTCTGGGAGATTGTTTAAGTCCATAGAGAGACTTCTGCAACTTGCACACAGATCCATCCCCTTTTTCAAAACCAGGAGGTGGATCCATGTAAACTTCCTCATGTAGATCACCATTCAAGAAGGCATTCTTGACATCTAATTGTTGCAATGGCCAATCAAGGTTGGCGGCAAGAGATAGCAGAACGCGGATAGTGTTAAGCTTGGCAACAGGAGCAAATGTCTCCTGATAATCTATCCCATGAGTCTGAGTAAATCCCTTAGCAACTAATCTGGCCTTATACCTATTGATGCTGTTGTCTGCATTAAATTTTATTGTGAACACCCACTTGCAACCAACAGTTTTCTTTCCTTTAGGTAATGTCACAAAATCCCATGTTTCATTTTTTATAAGTGCATCCATTTCTTCTAATACGGCATTCCTCCATTTTGGATCATCAAGTGCTTCTTGGATATTTTTGGGTATCCTGGTACTATCTAACATAGTATTGAAAGCACGAAAACCTGGAGATAACTTCTCATATGAGATATAATGGGAAATAGGATGAGCAGTGCAAGATCTAGTACCTTTCCGAAGAGCAATGGGCATATCAATGTTGGCTGTACTAGAGCATTCAAGTGGGTTACTAGAGCAAGGACTCGAGTCAGGATCCTGGCAGTCTAGAGTCTCTTGATGTATTTTGCGCCTGCTGTAGAATTTTCCCCATTTACCAGGAGGATCACAAGTACCGGGAGGATCATTAGACCCAGGTATAGTTGCTCCCCCTATTTCCTTCCCAATAACTCCCCCTGTTTCCAAAGGCCAAGGTAAGACAACAGCTTCATTTGGTTTCCCAGGCTTATCTTCATCCATATCACTAGACTCCCCCTGAAGAGAAGTCGGGGAAAAAAAGGATTGTGTCTCATAAAATGTAACATCCATGGAAACAAAGACCTTACGGAGAGAAGGTGAATAACACTTATAGCCTTTTTGATTAGGGGAATATCCTATGAAGACACATCTAATAGATTTAGGGTCGAGTTTGGACCTTTGATGTGGAGGAATGTGAACAAAGACCACAGAGCGAAATATTTTGGGAGGAAGAGAAGAAAAAGCACAAAAGGAAGGAAAAGATTTAGTAAGACAAGACAAAGGAGAATGAAAATTTAGTACCCGAGAAGGCATCCGATTAATGAGATAAGAAGCTGTCAAGATGGCTTCCCCCCATAGATATTTAGGGACATGCATCGTAAATAAGAGAGCTCGAGCAACTTCAATTAGATGTCTATTTTTCCTTTCAGCCACCCCATTTTGTTGAGGGGTATTAGGACAAGAACTTTGATGAATGATTCCATGTTGGTTTAGGTAATCTCCAAGAACAGAATTAAAAAATTCTGTGCCATTATCTGTTCGCAGAACTTTGATAGGAGTCTGAAATTGAGTTTGAATCATAGCATGAAAGTTTTTAAAAGTGGATGCAGCATCAGACTTGTCTTTTAAGAGATATACCCAACATACCCTAGAATGATCATCAATGAAAGTAATAAACCAACGAGCACCCGAAACATTTTTTTCACGAGCAGGTCCCCAAATATCACTATGAATTAATGTAAAGGGAAAAGATTCATGATATTTCTTGGGAGAATAAGAGACACGAGAATGCTTTGCAAGTTGACAAAAATACAAAGAAAGGAACTTGGCTTTTTATTGATAAATAAGTTAGGGAATAACTTCTGAAGATAAACAAAGATTGGGTGCCCTAACCTACGATGCCATAACAAAACATCATTACAATCATATGATAAACATAGAGTGTGGTTTGAAAAAATCCTCCTTTCACAAAGATCCTCCTCCAAATAGTAGAGCCCTTCTTCTTCTCTAGCACTGCCAATCATCATCCCCGAGTCCTGCTCCTGAAATATACAAGTATTTGCAGAAAACTTAGCAACACAATGCAACTCAGCAGTAAGTTTACTAATAGAGATGAGGTTACAAGTAAGGGAGGGAACATGAAGGACAAAATTCAAAATAATATGCTCAGAGAGTTTAATGGATCCCTTGCCCGCAATAGTGGAGAAACTTCCATCAGCTGTTCTTATTCGTGACGGGTGATAGTAAGGGATATAGGAAGAAAATAAGGTTGCATTACCTGTCATGTGATCAGAGGCTCCTGAATCAAGGATCCAACGATTACTATGTTCAACATGGAATGCCATACCTTTTTGAGCAACATGACTAGTTGCCTTAGCAGGTTGAGACATCAATTTCTGAAATTGCTCATACTGAGCCTTAGAGAGGAAAAAACCATCGGAATTTGAAGGGACATGGGACCCTTCTCCCTTATCTTCAGAAGATACTTGATTAGCACGATTCTTGTTCTGTCCTTTTGGTTTCCAGTTTGGTGGTTTGCCATGAATTTCCCAACATTTTTCACGGGTGTGACCACCCTTATTACAATGAGAACACCAACGATCAGAACGTTTTGAATCCCCAGAAGGACGAGCAGTATTCTTTGCTATAAGGGCAGACCCATCAGAAGACTTAGGATCCTTATCACCCAACATTACCTTTCGACGAAGCTCCTCCCTTCGTACCTCAGAAAAGGCAGTGGCAATGGAAGGTAATGGTTTTTGCCCCAAAATTCTTCCACGAACATCATCCAGATCAGAATTGAGGCCAGCAAGAAAATCATAGAGACGCATTTTCTCTATATAATTTTTAAATATTGCATTAGCATCTAAACCTTGAAGGTCTGCTTTATCATAAAGATCCAACTCTTGCCACAATGTTTTTAAAGCAAGGAAGTACTCAGTAACAGTCTTCCCCCCTTGGCGTAAATCTTTCACCTTGGTGTTGAATTCAAAAGCCTGAGAGGCATTGCCCAGGTCAGAGTAGTATTCTTTAACAGCTTCCCAAATTTCTTGAGCCGTATCAAGGAATAAATAAGTTTGACTGATATCTGGTTCCATAAATAAGAACAAAAAACTAAGAGGCATACAAAAGACTAAGAGACAAATTTACAATAACAAGAGAGCCTAATAAATAAAGGAACAGATAACAAGAAAGAAATAAATGAATTCTAGAATATTCTACACCTTTTCTTGACTAAATGATCTGGATAAAGCATTGTATACCATGCAAGACGAACTATGTACCAACATTAATTAGGCTTCCACCTTAACCTTTTATTTAAAGATACTATACCTTTCTAGGTTCTTGGAAAAGACCAAATTTAACTTCATCACAATAAGAAAAGTGATATATACTAAAAGGTAGACTGCTACACAGTGTCCACATTTTAACAAAGGTGCTAGCTTGGTCAGCTAAAATAGTTTCTTGGCAATTCACATAAGGGATTCAATGTGGCCCCCATTGACCCTCCACCACAGGAAGGGGAACAAGTATGGTTCCTAGCATGTATTGAAGCTAAAATTGTATATAATCTTATTAACCAAAAGGGGGGAGTTAAACAATTTCAGAGGAAATTAATGAAAAGGACCTATTGCCCATATTTAAGCTTGGGTATTCATTTAAAAATAGGGTTTTTCTTGTTAAGTTATCAAGTAGTCAAGTACAATTAATTCGGTGTAGCCATAACATATATAAAAAAGGAATCATCAACCACAATTATAAGTTCATCACAGAAAAACCAAAATATATCCTTCTCTGTAAATATTACTAGCCATCCAAGGTCCTTTCCAATTATATCCTTCACATGTTTAATACAATATTCAAAGTCAACTCAAAATCTACATGGTTGAAAATTTAGGGATGATTATAGAAAAGGAATTCTTGGAAAAATGATCTCCAATTGAGGAACAATTAACAACCCAAATGATTAAGTCAATTGCTGCTTAATGTAAAGAACCACTTCAACCAAAAACCTTAAGGTGTTAGGTGAAAGCATTTTTAATGGTTTATATTATTCTCTAACACACACCCCTCACGCAAGAGCCCTTTGGGCTTGAAGCGTGGATACTGCATAGGCCAATTTTATCTTCTTCTTTTTTGTTTACCTTATACTTATTTAATTCCACGAGTGGAGGGCAGTGAAGATCGAACTCGTGACCTTGTGGTCATTGAAGCTTTAATACCATGTAAAGAACCACTTCAACCCATAACCTTAAGGTGTTGGGTGAGGGCCTTTTTAATGATTTATATTATTCTCTAACACTTAACAAGTAACCACTCTTTGAACATTAATCAATTGAATCATTATCAGGACACAACGGGTGTAGAACACCCGTAGTTGAGTGGTTAATTGTTCCTAAACATAATATATCTCTACTAAGAATTCCTCTTTTGTAATTTTTCCAAAAATTTATTGCATTTAACTAAAAGATTTTATAATGCAAAGTTTATAACAATAATACAAACATCCACTTAAGTGAGATAAAGAATATACTAAGGATAGACATGAGAATAGAAACACTTTTAAAATTAAGGGAATAACTTACCCCATATCATCGTATCCCATAACAAGTGCCTCACCCTACAATAATATCAAACTCACGATCAATAAAAATGTGTTACGACTATTTTGTTTTGACTACTTATGCCAACACAACTACATCATTGAGAATTAAATACATTGTAACTAAGCTAATAGTAAAAAGAAAAAAATTCTTCAAGCATTGACATGATGAATATGTTCATGGGTAAAAACTCAATTTTTCGTAATATTGATCTGCTTCAATTTCTACGTAAGTAAAAGACCATAAGGACACGGCTAAAGCATATCTGAAATATTAATAATCATGCCTATGTCACTCTGTTATAAAGCTCTATAAAAAATAAAATTGACAAGGATAGACAATAGAATTTGATGCCATGTTATGGTGAAAAATTCTTTTAAGCAGATTTCCTGTGATAAATTACTTATTCTTTGTTCGTGCAACTGTATATTTAATTTTTGTCAAAATTAACGCAGGTAAAAATATCACATTCTAACAGATGTAAATTTATAGATGTAATAATTATTAATCCTATAGGGGTCATGGTCATCTTCTTCATGTTTAAAGAAATGCAGTTCTCCTAACTATCAACTAAACCAGATGTTTGACAACATAACGTACACATCCAGTAGCTATCATGTTCAATTTTTAGAATAATGCTCCAACAGTGAATATAAAATCACTTTTATTGAAAAGAATTATTCGCACAATGGGTCATAAATATTACTTGCAACTTCCTCTTCTAACCTTACATGGTAACTCTTCTTAACAGCAGTAAATATGTGTCAAGACAACACCAGAAAAAGACATGGAGATAAGTCACAAGAAAGAAAGAAAATATTTTTCTCAAATTTAACAGTACGGGCTTACAAGATTAGTTGGACTGAAACGAGTGTTAGCATCCTTAGTTGCATAAAATCGGTCAAGCAGCTTCTTGATGTGATCATGCATTGTAGCATCTGTGCCAATACCCTCCTTTTGAGAAGAAATAAAAAGGAAAACATGTATACAACTGTCAATATTTAATGACACATAATTTGACTTACAGGCAAGAAAGTATCAAATTTTAATTATATGATTCAGCCTGTCTGATTCTATATCATTCCTACCTTGTCCATACAACTCAGCAGATCAGCCTCACTCAGAAGTGGTGGTGGTCTGGTTACTCCTGAATCAAGGGTCAATGCTGTTGGAATGAACTGTAATACCAATAGCACTGCCGTGAATATTTGTTCTTCTGACTCAGATGCAATTTGCATACAGTACAAACTTAAAACCCAAGGGTTATAACCAGTGTAATTAAACCCGGCTCAGACTGGCTGGTTTGACTCGGAAACCGGTGAACCAGTCATGTAGCCAGTCCGAGTGAGCTGTTAGATCAGATATGTATTCAAACCGGTATGAACCGTTTGACTCGGTTGGATTTCTTAAAACCCGATAACTCGGCTCGGTTCAAAATAAACCCGGTTAAATGTCCAACTCATTAAGTGAGTCACATGCAGTCCACCTTGCACCCAGTTCACAACTACTGCTCCTAAGAACGAATTTATTTCTGTGCCGGCCGATGTGGCACACTCAGCTCCTCCACACAGTCATTCATTGCCGCAACCTCTCTCAACTTCAGCCCATGGCTCTTTGGGAGCATTGACATCATAGCTGAGATTGATTTAGCTATTACAAGAGTCACGTTGAGGGCGTTCCCGTTAAGAGCGCCCGATTTGTTTGAATGAGCTCTGCAAGCTTTACTAGTGAGCTAAAGCAAAGTCCTGGGTAAGTTGTAGAGCTACAAGAAGTTCTAATGAACACTGCGCTGCCTTCCGGGTATGGGTTTTCAACAGCTTGGATGGAGTGTGTGGTGAAACAAGAGACGAGAATTATACAACAAGGGTTGTGATTAGGTGCTTAGAAGAAATGACCTCCATCTTTTTCCTACCTTACTCTATCTCAATTACGATTTGGTTGGGTAAGGGAAAATGGGAAGAAAACGCAACCTATATAAAGGACTCAAAAATCTAAAATGAAGTAATCTTGTGATTGACTTTGTTATGAACTGGGTTGTGGTTTATCTTGGTGGCACAATTCATTTATTACTAACCCTGTGGGGTTTTTTTTTTCTGGTTTATTTCTTTCATATATGACCTTTTTTTTATACCTATAAAAATTATATATGCTTGCAGCCCAGTATAACAATTTTTTACATGTATTTGAATATTTTATGGATTTTTATGTACTAACTCGGGTCATGCGGTTCAACCGGTGGGTCACCGGTTGAACCAGTGACCCAATACCCCGGCCGGGTCGGTTCTGATAAAATTGGTTACAACAATAAATGATACATAGAAAAAGTGTCTAAAAATTCATATTAAGTAATTAGATACAATGATTCATATGTTCCCAATCCAGATTGCCTCTCATTCAGAATCTGCGAATATGTTACGACAATTGCAACTTGTCCATGTAGTGGATTGATGGGTGTCATTATGAACAGATTTTGCCTAATTATATGCTGAACGATAATAGTCCTTTCTTTGGTAGCCTTGATTTAAATAATATTAATAAGAAACAAGTAGATAACGTGGATTAAACTTTAAGAACCAAAAGTCATCCTTGAGTCAAATTGATGGAAAAAAGGATAAAAATAAAGAAAAAAAGGACCTAAAACATCAACTTTCTTAAATTTATTGGCACGTTAAAATGGATACTTAAAGTGACTACTTGCAACATTTTATGTTTGGATCATTTTGTCTTCATTTCAATCATGAAGGAAGACAAAATTGTCAAAATTCTAAATCTTCAGCCTTTAATAAGGCATTAATACAACAGTGAGGTTTACAAAAGAATATAGTAAGTATTATAATTTATCTAAACCAATGATACTGGGATTTGTTTTGTGTGGAATTCCATCAGGAATCTGACAATTAGGACAATGAACAGCTTGTGAGGGAAATAGCAAGTACAACAAAATAATCAACCGCAAATAAAATAAGAGTAAATACCCTTTTTGATCCTCAGCAAATTTCATGATGCCCGTTTTAGTCCCTAGCAAATAAAAAGGCCCATCGTGGTACCTAAGAAATTCAAAATGGACCCATTTTAGTCCTTTTAGGGACTAATATGGGTCTTTTTTGAATTTGTGAGGGACCACGATTTCAACTAAATGGGTCCATTTTGAATTTCTTAGGGACCACGATGGGCCTTTTTATTTGCTAGGGACTAAAATGGGTATCGTGAAATTTACTGAGGACCAAAAAGGGTATTTAATCATAAAATAACATTATATATAATCTGATGCTATAATTCAAAACAAACCTGTTGACCAACAGTGTATGTTGGAATCATCGATCCACCCCAAGATTCAAATGGATAAACATCCAAGTAGTTTTTCTGATCAAATTAAAACCAAACAATTACATATAATCAGAAAATTTCAACTTGCCCCAAACATTAATTAGAAGATGTTCGGCAAAAAACAAACAAGCAGCAAGAAAATCCACACATATATTAACATGTACTAAGTGAATTTTAGTTATTCCCAGAAGCAATTCAATGCCGTAGTCATAATCATATAGGTTCAAGGTTGTAAATAAGGCAAAAGGTGGTAGTGATAGTACCTATAACAAAAAATAATTATGGATTTCAATAATATTGAATAACAAAGGCTACAAGAATAAGCAGTTCTTGTGACAGTTGACAAAGAAATTTTGAATGATTGAAATAGCCTTGTGGCTGAAAATGAAAAACAAAGCCCAATTCTAAAAAGGAAAGCTATGAAGATTAAAATCAAAGGGAAGTTAGGCAGTTAGCCAGTTGTAGCTTTAAGGAGATCTTTTCAATTTTGCCCTGATAATATGCACAGGCAGTATTGCTGATTGGACTGCAACGCAATCACTTTTATGCTTAGAAGGAGAAAGGGTTTTTTGATAGTTTATTTTAATATATTCCCCAACTAGTCTGGGATAATGATGCTGTTGTTTATTTCAACATATTGTGTTTTTGTAACAAAATTTCAAGCTTGAAAGGAAGTGGGAATGGATATAGAGGAACAATTTTAGATAGGCAGGAACAAAATTCAGTTGTCAGTTAATAACAAATACAGGCACATTAATTTAGAACTTTATATGTTTTGGGGAGAAAAAAGACTTTATACAGAAAAACCAATGAGAAAATCCATACAAGAGCAACCAACTGCAGTCCGTTTTCCAAAGACAAGAGAAGAAATTAGGGGAACAAATACAAGAGATCCCTAAAGTATTTACATTTAACAGATCAAATCATATTTTAAATTATGTTGTTGCCTTAATCTTATAAGCTCCATTTTTTGTCTACACAATTTACTGAAAACAGGTTTACTTTCAAAATAGACCAAATATTTGTCTTAAATCACAATTACGGCTGTGTAAAGCATGCATATGAATTATTAAATCATTGAATCAACCAAGTCAAATCACACAAAATCTACAACAAGTGAAAAATAAATATGCATAGCATAATAACACAGAAATCTCACCTCTAGAATCACCCGCCCACATGCTGAAAATAGTTCACCTGCAATATCAATTTCAACTGTGGTTTCAGCTCCTACAGCAGGCTTTGAAACACATGCCAGGAAGTGGCGAACAACCAACTCATACAATTTCTGTGGTAATATGAGAAAGAATATGAATATGAATGTGAAAGCAAAATACAGTGTTTTTAAGTAAAAGGAGTGGTAAGCAATTATGTCTGACACGGTGGTCTTGGCTCCACCCAGATTCTCCAGTAGAAAATTTTGTGGGGTGAATGGGCGGATGTGCCTTGTCATCATGTCCACCACCACTAGGGTTTCTCCAAAGTCCCACCCCAGGGTCCAACAACCGCTGTGCATATATTCCCCACTGAGGATGCCCTTGTTGTTCTTGAACAATTGTCTACAATTAAAATAAAAATAAAACAACAAAGTAAAATAAAAGGCTAGTCACTAGAAAAAAGAAATAAACAGATGATTAGGTGTGAAACAACAATATTATTAACACTGTACAAGTTGAACAATGCAAGTGAAAATCTTAATGTGCAATAATTAGGCATAGTGGCTTCAAAAATCAGATCTTCTTCACTTACTTAAAACCTTACATTCTGTTATCAAATGTCATAAAAGAAAATTAGCTCGTATTTATAAAATAATCATATTCAAATCTACATGTAGTCGACTAGTCATGTACCCACATTATATTAAAACGCTATTATATGAGTTCCAGCAATATTCAAAGCGATAAACACTATATATTCCTTTTCTCCTACATCATAAAATCAACACTACCTCTTCAAAGACATAATTCCTTTACCCCCTTTCTCTTTTATTTGTAGTAAATAACAGACCAAAAAAGTGTACACAGCTCCACAACATCCACATCAAATAGCATGTTCTCCTTCACCCTTTCCCAAACCATGGTTGGTGCTTTACTTCCACATGCAACTTAGCAATAATTCTAGCACTTCCCGTATCTTTTAAGTCCAAATCCATCAGGGGTGGCTACAACTGTAATAATTTCCAAGCTTGGAAGAAGACAAAATTTACCCACATGCAAATCAGTCCTTGAAGAAAAGCTATCAGTTTCTGTACGAGGATAGCTGATGAAACCAGCTTGGTAAAGTTCTTCTGCCACCTATAAATAATTAAATAAGGTGTAAGTCGTGAATTTGTCAGAACAAGAGTTATCTAAATGCATTTGCTCATTCACCACAGTCACCATAGTTTGGCAATCACAGATTCATGTAAACAGTAAACCGTCGTCCAGATGACTAAAGACTGGCAGACTACAAACTGTGCCTCTTACATGCATGCACACATAGTTCTAACATATGATATATACGTAGACAACCATGGGTAAAAAATTTAATTTCAAACTTCTCAGTGCTGTGCTGTGAGTTTTTTCAGCTTTTTCTTTAGCATCATCTAGAAGTGCATTATTTCTTCTTACACATTCTAATGTTAGTACATTATAAACCATTTGGAATGTAGCTGTAGACTTGAAATAGACATCACTTATAAGTAAAAAGCACACAAACAAATAGATTCCCACCATTGACTCACCTTCATTGTGTGCTCAGAACTCATCCTGAAGTATCGTGAAGCACGTTTCTCAAGCTCAATGGTATTGAGAGGATGTGGAGGATACTTCAGCTTCTCTTGTTGTCTAACGTTTGTGACCTGAATGCAATTAATATGTATAATAAAAAAAATACTCTGAATTCAACATATGCCCAATCACAAGCTTTAAGGAAGACTCACAGTTGCATTTGGTTCCTCAACACACATCTCATATATCATAACTGCACAAGTATAATCAAACAAATGGCCCCTCCTGCCAAATGAATTCAGATTATATCCAAAACGTGCAGTTAGTAAAAGTCAACAAGAATTACGAATGCACCAAAAGCTTTGCATCTTACATCCAGCCGAAATTAGCAATTCCTTCATCTGATCTATGAGAACAATTGATTGACCAAAACTCTTCTGGCTCATGTGCTTGTATCTCCCAATATCTTTCCACAACAAATCCAAGTGTAGGGAACTGTAGTCAAAATTAAGGTAAAATGGAAACTCATAAGAACCAAATACCTGGCTAAGCACAAAAACCACACACCTATAATAGAGTATCTATCATGTTCTCAACAGAAACACACCTGGCAAGGGCCATAACTTAAGACAAGATTTCTGTCATCTGCAGCGGTGTCAATGACAAAAGCATCTCTCATTAACATGGTTTGGAATCTGGTGAAAGAAGCACCAATACGAAGATCTATTTCCTGCAGAAAACTAAATAATCATCAATCACCCTCTACAAAGTGGCAATATCAAATAGTATAAATTAGTCGGTCAATTAAAAACAACCAAGAACAGTCAAATGCTTATTTCAATTGCGACAAGTAAACAGACGGCATGGAAATACAAAAGCACAACTCCATCTAGGTTAGGTGAAGAAAAGGAGACTCACTTGCCTAGCATCCACAGCATCAGCAAACCACTTATTAGGCTCAACAAGATTCTGTACAGCTTGATGTATTTCCCTGACATGGCGCATTTCAAAAGCAGTGACAATCAAACACTAGAACGATAAAAATAAACCACAAAACCACGATGTTGAAGCTGAACCTGTCAATCAAAGCAGAGAAACGAGCCCTCTTGATAGTAAGGTGACGATTTGCCACAGTACATACGTCAACCACTTCAAACGCAATGTTCTCACCCTCTCTATCACAATCAAGCCATAAAACAAGCCACTGACACCTCCTAGCTTCCTCCTCTAGCGTCCTCTTGATATCTTTCTTGTCCTAGGTTAACAATACAAATGAATTACAAGGGAAAATGTGAGAGAGCGAGAGAGCGTGACGATTGAATAAGAAGGAGGAGGAAGAGATAGTGAACCTCAGGAACAAATTTCTGGACAGTAGCGTTGTAGAGATCGGCGGGGTCACAAGAGTGCCATTTGCGGTAACGCTCTTCGAATTCGAGCTCCATGAGGTGGCCGGTGACGGAGGTGAAGAGCATGTGGCAGGGCTGGCCGCGAATGGAGTAGTTGAACTCGAAGATCTTGTTGTAGCGGGAACGGCCTTCCCTGACTCGCAAACCCTGGTTCCTTGATAGGATGGCGGAGACGGATTTCGCCACCGAGGGCTTCTCCGCCACGTTCAGGACGTTCATCGTGCGACCACTCATTGGTTAGGGGAAGACCAGAGTAGGGTTTAATTCATCCAGGAATTTAATTGAGAATGTTAGATACGGATTTTCCCGCCGAATAGTACAAGTAGCAGTGAGAGGCTGAGACGAGTAACGGGAGAGTTTCCTGAGAGAAAATTGGAAAGAGTAATTTAATTTAGTTTAAAAAAAAAATCAATTTAGTTAATTTAAATTATTATTATTTTCCAGTTCGATGTTCATTTGTATATATAACTGTGTTAATCTGTATTGTTATAAAACAACCTCGATAAAGCTGCCACTTATGTAATATGTAGTACTCTAAATTTCAATACCTCAAATAAAAAACGAAAAAAGTAAAAAAAAAAAACTCAATATTTTGCTTTGAATCAATTTTATTTTTTTTAATCACTTATACTCCTATAATTTTTTGGAAGAAATTACTATCTTATGACATAGACACTTTAATAATTATGTTACTTTTTTTTCTTTTTCTTTTTTAGTGTTGGGTCCCATCATTTTGTGTCTTAACTTAAATATGCTCTCTCTTACAACATATGAGAGTAGACAATCCCATAATCATTTTATATAAACTTATCCTTAATACGGATAGAAACATAATCAATCTGTCATATCTTACCATTCTTAGAATAAAATAAATTGAGAATAAAAAATAAAAAATATAATGTCAAATATATTAGATACTTACATGAAAAACTAAAATAAAAAAAGATCAAATATGTATAAATTAAAAAAAAAATAAATTAAGAAGAAAATAAAAAGAAAAATAAGATTATAAATTTAAAAACTTACAATAGTAACAAAAAATAATAAAAGTAAAACAATCAAAATAGGCTAAATTAAAAAGAAGAAAATAAACCAAAGACAAGATAAATAAAAGAAAAAATAAGACCAAATATTTCTAAATTAATATATATATATATATATATATATATATATATATATATATTGTTACAGGAAAACAAAGAAAAAATCAAATATGTTAGAAACTTACACCATTGATTTCTTTTTCTCCTATTTCTTTTTTGTCTTATTTTTTTAAATAATTATATAAAAGACTAAAAGTAAAAAAATAAAAATAGAAGAAAAATGACCAAATATATCTAAATAGAAAGAAAGACAAAAAACTAGACTGACAACAAAAAAGAAAAAAAATAGATAAAAAATATATATATATATATATATTGAGGAAAACAAAGAAAAAATCAAATATGAAAACTTACTACACTTATTTTTTTAAATAATTATATAAAAGTTATATATATATATATATATATATGATTTACACTTATTGTTATATATATATGATTTAGAGGGACAAAACAATCAAATTCCATAATCCTAAAATAGGGAGAACTAAGATTGTAAAGAACAACAAATGGGGCAAGAAAAGGAAGTACAAATCGAGCAACATACAACCAAATCGGCGATTGAGATCGGAATCAAAAAATGAAGAGAAGAGAGATAGACACACCGAGAAAGAGGCAAAGTGAAACCCTAGCCAAGCGACGTAGGGAGAAAGAGTAAGAGAGAGAAGATGTTTTTATTTGAATGGGAAGGGTAAAAAAGTAATTTTAATTATTTTATCTCTTAAACCCCTTAAAATGGGGGAACTTAAATTTTAAAAAGAACAAGGGTTTAGTAAAAATTTCCAATTTCTTCCCCTTATTTTTTTAAACCCACAAATAAGGGAAGAGCTTATTAAAATCATTTCTTCCCTTTCTTTCACTCCTAAAACCAACTCCCAAACAAAGCCTTAGGCAACCAATTTCGGGAATCAATGACCATGTTGGTGAGTTGTGAATTAGATGGAGGGAATGGCCTATTAATGTGTATACCTCAACCTTAATGATGAAAAATGAAGTGGGAGTTGTTATTAATTGTAATTATGGGTATTTGGGATGTTGAGGAGCTAGGATTAATGATAGAAAATAATGAAATTCATCAATGGTATGGTTTATGGGGTGATGGCCAAAAATGGGTACATGAATGAGTATTGAGTTCATGTAATTTTGAAACCTTGATTAATTGTTTTATGTTGATTAATTAGATAGCGTGATGATGTAGCTTGAAGTCAAGTGACTGCTTGATATTGAATTAAGCTTTGGAGGAAGTTTGAACACTTTACTTGGTGGAAAATTAGGTAAGTCATTGGACTTGAATTTCTATATGTTTGCAATTATTAATAATCATTGAGTTGATTGCAAATGATAATTGGGCAAACTACCTTGTGTAGTTGACTTGGTATAATTGTGTTGTGGATTGATTGCTTGGCATTGAGAGCTTGGCAAGGAGGAGTTTGCAAATAGGTAAACCCTTTCTCTTGGGGTTAATCCTCGTGTGTATTTCATCATGCCCATTGGGGTAGTGGTTGAAATTGTGAACTGTAATGGTATGTGCTATAATATGATCATGCATTTTGACATGTTATTTGATATATGTTTTGATATACCTGTATCTTTGGACATTATATAGATTTGAGGGGACTTCCACTAGATAGGCCTCCGTAGAGAGTTTCGTTTTGGGAGCGGTACTATGAATGTCTCGGGAGTTATACGATGAGTGCCTTGAATTATATCCCGGGGATATGTTCTTGGATTCAGGCCCAGTTTTGATTGATTGATGTATGCTCTGTTATGTGTGTGTTATTACTGTTTTACATTTGAGTGAGCCATTGGGTAGAGTGACCCTCCAAGACCATTGTTTTATTGAGATTGTCAAATCTCACCCCGTATTACGGGACTAACATTTCAGGTATTACTAGTACGACAGGAGAGACCCTGGGCAAGACGCCCACATAGGGCTATATTGACATCTTGTAGTAGCATGTGGATGCGTTTTGTGAGGTCTTGGCATTGGATATCTATTTTGAAGCAATGACATTCATGTTCGTGATTTAATTAGCATTTTGGACTTAGGGCATGAAACTTAGATGTTGCATGACTTGACAAGTGTTATGCATAGATGATGTTCATGCATCATTTTGGTCTAAGTTCAATGGGGTGTAATTATTGTATATTGCAATTGAAGTTATTATGTAATAGTCATATTTGTTTAGTGATTGTAAATCTTAATTGCATCACTTGAGGACATTGTGCAATTAAATGTTGATATATATGATGGAAGGGCAATAAGCCTATTATAGGTAATGATGTTGTTTAACTAGGGTGAATGTATTATACCCCTAACTTAAGTATTTAAATTAATTACATGTAGTTAAGTAATTAAGCACGTATAAGTGGGTTGAAAAAAAATTAAATAAAGGAAAAAACATCTATCATTTTAAAGGATAGAAGCTTATATCATTTTATATCCTAACCGTTGATTTCTGTCTATCAACGGTTATAATCTATTGGATCAAACTTAGTGGGCCAAATTTATTATTAATTAATTAATAATTTTAATCTAATAAATTATAACCGTTGATGGACGGAAATCAACGGTTATGATCTAAAATGATATAAGTCTACATCCTTTAAAATGACGGATGTTAATCCCTTAAATAAATTAGGGTGACTTTTGAGGTAAAAAATGTAGTCAGTAAGAATTAAGGGGTAAAAATGTAGGTAGATAAAAGTACCAAAAATGTAAAAGTAAGGTTAAAAATATTATAGATCATTGGGTAAAGTTTGGAAGTGAATTAAGGTGACTAGATAGATAAGTCTTTACCAAGTTGAAACTCATTTAACATATGTAAGTGAAAAGTGCCAAAACCCCACTTATTTTCTTCTTCTTCTTCGACAGCAACAAAGGAGAGGAAGAGAGAATACATTGTTGAAGCTCCAAAAACCCTAACTCCTTCATTTCTCGATCAATCTAAACCATTCAAAAGCCAAAACCACTTGAAATCTTCCCCTCATTCTTAATCTTTGCTTAGTTTTGAGTGGGAACCATTGTGGAGTAAGATATTGCCTTAGGAGGGGGACGAAAATTTGAAGGTTGCAAAGGCTTGAGGTGAATTCTTGTCTCCTTGTGCTTGGTGCCTCCTCCTTGGACCCTTGTGGTGGTATTGTGGTAAGTTTCCACTCCTTAAAGCTATTTCTAAGGAGATTGAATATAGGTTGAAGATGATGAATAGTGATTTTGTGATTTTATGAGTTTGAGTTAAATTGAAGCTAAATCCATTTACAAATGTTGTTATAAATAATAAATAAACGGTAGAAATGAATTTAGAACGTCATTTTAGCATACTTTGAGATTTAGAGAAATCTATACTTGAAATTGAGGATTTTCTTGCATTGTTTGCACTGGTTGGTTGTATATTTGATGGTGTCCCTTGTATGGCTAGGATTGAGGCAAGTGGACCAAGTGGAGTGACCAATCCATGTGGTTGTGTTCAATTGAGGAAAAGAAAGCTTTGAGGAAAGTTCAAGTGTAAGGTAAACCTTCGGACCTTGGGGTTGATTCCCTTGAATGTTTCACCATACTCCGTTGAGGATGAACGGTTTTTGAGGTGTGACATGTAATGATGGTAGTAATTGTATGCTCAGGCAATGATGAATATTATGATTGCTTAATAATCATTGGTTGATATTTGATTGATTACTAGTAATTTAGGAATGGTTGACAGATGTAAAAATTATGAATGAGGTAATGGTTGAGGATTCAGATTGAGGATATGTTGATAGTTAAGAAATGAGGCAATGACTGATAAATGGGAAAGTATTGAAAAGTCCTTGGATTAGTCCAATTAATGTAACTAGTATGATGGAGGGGTGGTCTTCCTTGGAGCCAGCCCTAATGGGAACTCCTAGTAGTTTTTACCTGAGAGGAACAGCCCCTGAGGATCCGTCTTGAAGCCATTGTGCCAGTAAGGGCTTCCCCTGGAAACAGTCCTCTGAGGATCTTCAGGTGATTTGTCTTACCTTTGGAATCAGCCCTATGTGGAACTCCTTGTGTTGAGAGCCAAAGAGAGACAACCCTATTTTGAATCTCTCTTGGAAGTGCCTAGCATTATGATGAGGATGATTGGTAGGGACTTCCCTTGGAAACAGCCCCATGTGGTAATAGCCTAAGAGAAACAGCCATTGAGGATTTCTCTTGGAAGCCCCTAGTGTAGGATTGTGGACTTTCCTTGGAAACAACCCTGTGCGAGTCTCCTCGTGGTGAGCACCTAAGAGAAATAACCCTTTTTGGATCTCTCTTGGAAGTAATTGTGATGTTTATGGATAAGAATGTGTTAAGCTGTTATGATTATGTGTACCCCGGAAGTGAACCTTATGGTGTAGTGATCTCCAAGGACCCCTGGTTTACTGTGATATATTCGTATTTCTCGCACCGTGTTGTGGGGCATTATTTCAGGTACTGATAGAGGTGAGACTGAATGAGGCAAGAAGCTTTAGTAGATTATACCTGATAGCTGGACATTTTGAGTTGCATGCAATTTAAAATTATTATATGTGTAGGCCAATGCACCAGCATGTGTATATGTATTTATTTTGAGGCCATATGATTTATTTTAGAGGACTAAGTGCATTATCATTGTAATGGTAATTGCCATGTTGTTTACGGGTGATGGCTTTAATCATGTCTTTTTGGTAGCTAAGTCATTTGGAATGTAATTATTTTGAAGAGCATAATTATAATTGAGATATTGATACATTGATGAATACGGAGTTACGTTTTATCAATTTGAATTGTATGATGGATTGATGAAATGTATGTGGAATGTGAGAGCCTCATGGTGTGTGACCATGGTTGGCAATCCCTCATCAATTAGGTACCAAGAAGTAAGAGAAAGAAGGGAGTTGATTCCCCTAGTGAAATAAATGAAAACAAGGGAATTTATGTTTTTCACAAGTAGAGGGCGCTTAAGCCCCCTCATGAAGAATCTTAAGCACCTTGAGACCGAAAGTTTTTGAAGATTTAACCATTGGAGGAGGCTTAAGCGTCCAAAATAGAGGCTTAATTGCTCACAAGGCCGGGGCTTAAGGGCCCTGTGCACCTGTGCTTGGAGAAATGTTATGTCGCAGGGTGCTTAAGTGTCTCTTCGAACAGAAACTTAAAAATCCTATGCCCGAGGGGGCTTAAGCCCCCAGCCCTAATTTTAAGAAAAAACAATTATCTTTTGAAATAAGTAATAGGGACCCTCTAATTAGGTATAATAAAGATAGTAAATGATGTTAAGCATAGTTTTAGTTATTCCGCAACTTCACACGTTTATAATCACGAAATTGGTAGATTAAATTATGGTGTTGTTAATAAAGGAAATGAGCAACGTTTTAAAAAGAAAAATTTATCTGTATTCTTAATTGAACCAATGCGATTGTAACTGCGCTTAATATCTTAAAGTAATGATAATAAATCGGTTCTAGAACAGGGTGTTACATTTTATGGTATGAGACTGTACAATTGAGGATAAATTATAAGAATTAATTGTTACTACCTATACTAACAAGATGCATCTACTTTTCGGTAGCCCATAACGGAAGAACTTCATAGTTAAGTGTGCTTGACTTGGAGAAATTCTATGATGGGTGACTTCCTAGGCTGCCGGGTGTTACATAATGCATAAAAAATTGGATAAAGTGTTTGAAATGGATAATGACTTATAATGTAAGCAACTAGGAATAGTACCTTGGATATTAAGTAATGATCTAAATTATTGTATGAGATTAGTTAATAAAACAAAGGATATGTCGTCGAAATTTCTAAGAAAATAGTCAATTATATATCTAACTTTGGGAGACCATATCTCCCTCCACATGTAGCCAATTAATGCGTACCATACCTCACTTTAAAGCTTACGATGTTAATTATATTGTCCTAAAATTTGGTGTCTTTTAGAGTTGTGTAAATTGCCCAGTTTTTGTTTGAAGGCAGAATGCTCTATTCCATGTTGTAAAAGGCAACTTTTGTCTACGTTTTTGTAAAAATTCATATCTACTTCAATTCTTACTCAAATTAGGTTTATGATATATCAAATTGAAGGTACGGATGTCTACTATACCGTATAAAATTTGAGAGAAATCGGATAAGTGGAACGAATGCAATTTAAAAAATCTCGAGGGATGTTTGGTGACCTGGTGTTGTGAGTTGGCAGTTTTATAGGTCTGACTTGCGACGAGTTTATCTCCTTCGTTTCCTATTGAAACAAGGCGTACCTTATGTCAAATTGAAAACCCACATGTCTAGTTTATTTACATGATTTTTGGATAATTTTATGGTCATGGAAATAAGCCTCTATTTTGGGATTTATTAATTGTCGTTAGAATTCCTATAATTCCACTGTAAACAGTTTTAATGAATTAATTTACGGTAAGTATATCCGAAGTTATAAAACTACAATTGAGGCATGTTATACCTCATTGGAATGCTAGAACAATTTAGTTTAACACACTAGAAGATGAGAATTTATGGATATGTAGTCCATCTGTAGTTTGAGAAAATCGTAGGTACCTTAAGTCAGTAAAATGTCAAATCATGTAATTAAGCTTTATTTGTTTATGGGAACCACTTAGCAACCTTAGATAAGTGTTGTACGATAGATAAGCAATAGAAATTAATGTTCCGCAATTGTAAATCGGTTATGACTTATGATCACAGTTTTGGATTTTGATAAATAAGGTTGTTTAAATGTCAACATTGTTTTAAAAAGGAAATTTTTTTACCGTATTTTAATTAATTATTATGATTGTAACTGCGCTTAGTATCTTATGTGATGATAGCATACCAGTGTACAATGAACTGTTACATAATGTCTTTGACTCCTGGTGAAAAAAAAGACATATTTGAGTTTAGATAATGTTTTGAAGCAAGATGGTAATTCTGAACTTAAGGATGCCGAATTCTCAAATGAGATTTTAAATACCTTCATGTTCGGAGATTCCTAATCAAAAATTAACTTTGAAGGTTACTGTGCCGGTTATGCCATTGAGAAATGTTGATCAATCAAGAGGTTTATGAAATAGCACAAGACTGCTTATTTCAAGATTGGGCAACTATACTTACAGGAAGCAATATAGGAGAAATTGTGTTAATCCTTAAAATGGCGATGAGCCCATCAAGTCATACATTTCCTATAAATTTCCAAGAATACAATTTCCTCTAGTTGTTTCATTTTCCATGACTATCAACAAGAGTCAAGGAAAATTGCTTTCTCATGTTGGAATTTATCTCCCTAGACTTATCTTTACTAATGGGGAATTATATGTGGCGTTATCAAGAGTAAAGACCAAACAAGGATTGAAGATATTGATACTTGATGATAATGGTTGTATTACAAATAGTACCATTGTCTACAAGAAAGTATTTCAAATATTAGTGTAGTTGATTTGGTTCTATTTAGACATTCATTTTACTGTAAGCAATAAATCTGTCTCATTTATGCCTTTTGGTTCAATTGTTTTTTTTTAAATCACACAAAAATATAAACAACCATAATATAAATGAAACAAGACAAAGTTTATTTGGTTCTATAAAAAATAAAAATTAAATCAAATTTTTTATGCTTATTTAGTGAGTATTTGCATTGTGTACCGCAAAAAAAAAAATGATGGCAGAAGCGGATGTCCCTGGTCAAGCAGAATCATAGTAAAGCATATGCTTGGTATATGTTTAACTTATCCCTCCAATGATTGCTACGGACTGACACTGGATTCAAACAATTTTTTTTGGTAATCTAAGGGGGTTAACAACAACACCTCAAAGAGATCAATTCAATAATCGTTCTGAAATTACAAGACAAAGATAAATTAGCCCAATACAAAGGTCAAATACCAGGGGGAGGGTTTGAAAAAACACAAAATTATTCTCAACAGTATAGTCTAAAGGACATTTAGAAAGCCAATATGCACAACTATTTCCTTCTCTAAAAATATGAACCAGGTGAACTTTCCAATTCTCTTGTAACCATGCTTGAATCCGAGTCACTAAGCGAGACTCTCGAGCTGCTCTTCCACTGCTGGAGAGCAAAGTGATAACTGAGCTTGAATCACTTTATAGGATGCAGCGTCTCCAACCTCCAGTCCAAGAAAATTCGAGACCCTTGAGATAATTCTGCAACAAAATGAACAATGGCCAATATAGTAAGCAAACTCTTCTTTCCAATAACTATTTCCATCTCTTATAATTCCTCCACAAGCACCCTTGTCACCACTCCTTGCTGCACCATCCGTGTTTAATTTCACCCAACCTGTGTCCGGAGGTAACCATCTAATAGGAACAAAATTGTAATTCTTGGTCAGCTTTGTCCCCCTAAAAGTAATCCAGGCTTGAATATACTCACGGACCAAACTCTCAACGGACTGCACCTTGTATGTTTTTCCGTTATTTTCCACACCATGCACCTTATTGTTTCTCCACTGCCAAGCTAACCAAACAGTAACAACAAAAACCAACGACTAGGGGGCATCAAAGCACAAAATAGATCCATTTTAAATATTCAAGGAAAGCCAAGAATCTAAATCAGTATCAAAGAAATCATTTATCAAATTTGGCCTCAAAAGATCATATCAAACTTTTTTAATCTTAGGACAGTCACGTGCCATATGAATAATGGAATCTTCATGAAAAATAAAAATAGGACAGCTAGGAGGACACAATCTAAAGTTAGCCAGGAAGCTCCTAGTTGATAGACGATGATGAGCAGTCTTCCAAAGGAACAAACCTATTCGATTGGGCCCTTTTGAACTCCAAATGGCTGACCATAATTTTCTGTCAATACCATTAGAATTATTCTGATTTAGCAATGTAAAATAAATATTTTTCACATAAACTTCATCTTATCCAACTAAATTCCACCATTTTCTGAACAGAAGATCACCAGGAAGAAAATTAGATATATTCCAATTACTCTTTTACCAGCCTATGTTCGGGAAATTTGAGCACCCACACCCATTGGTCCTCCTAAACCAGCTTGGGTTTAAGCTTATTCCAAACATCACACATAAATATCTAAAGATGAGAATTACCATTCTTTCAAGTTAAATCAGTCTGAGTATTGGATGAATTTGTGTATTTAGCTTTTAGTACCTTCACCCTGATCAGGATCATTAACAAAATTCCAAACTAGTTTTCCCAAGAAAGCTTCATTCATTACTTGTAATTTCCTCATCCCCAGCCCTCCATATGCTTTTGGACTTGTAATTATGTCCCAACCAATAAGATACATATGTTTTTTTCTTTCTATATCACCCCATATGAAGGCTCTTTGAACCTGTTCCAATTCATTACAGACAGCTTTAGGAATTTTATTGCTTTGCATGAAGTAATACGACATATTAGACAACACAGATTGAGAAAGAACCACTCTGCCCGCATGAAAGAGAGACTGGATTCCCAACTAGATAATCTTTTTTTAACTCTCTCAACAATACCAGCAAATAATTTTTTAATAACTTTACCATGATGTATCATTGCTCCAAGATATCTTCCTATATTTTTTACTCTTTTGAATCCACTCTGTTATGTGATTTTAGTGGCTAATTCATACAGAATATTCTTTGAGAAATAAATAGAAATTTTTTGAATATTCACCTTTTGCCCAGAAATGTCTCTAAACAAATTCAAACATCTGAAAATGATATTAAGCTGATCCTCATTGGCTTCTAGAAAAAAATCAAATCATCCGCAAATAGGAGGTGAGATATTTTGGGTCCACCCTTACCAGTTCTAATTGGCTTCAAAAGATTCTCATTCACTGTTGTATCAATGATATGAGAAAGCTTCTTCATTGCCAAGACAAACAAGTAAGGAGAGATCGAGTCTCCTTGTCTGACACCTCTGCTTGGTTGGAATTCCTCTGTTAACTTTCCATTCCAAATAATGTTGGTTTTTGGAGATGTGACAGCTGCCATAATTAGTTTTGAAAGTCTATCAGGAATCTGAATTTCATCAAGCACTCTATGAATGAACTTCCAATTTAAACGATCATAAGCATTCTCAAGACCCACCTTAATCACCATAAAACACTTCTTACCCCTCATTCTCGTCATGGAATGAACCAGTTCTTGCACAATAATGATATTATCTTGAATATGGCGCTGGGGCACAAAACTAGATTGAGCGGGAGAAAATACTTTATGCATAATTGGTTTCAAACGGATCACAATAAGCTTACTGATAATTTTATAAATAGTCAGACATAACGAAATTGGCCTAAATTGCCAGATTCTGGACTTTAGGAATTAATACCAACAAAGTATAATTTATTGATGCTAAAACTCCAGGATAACTCCAAATCTGATTAATTAAGGAACATACATGAGATTTAATTAAATCCCAATTCTTCTGAAAGAAAAACGCAAGAAAACCATCAATACCCGGTGCCTTGAGTGCTCCCATGCTGAAAGTTATTTGTTTAATTTCCATCTTATCCTAGACTTTGCTTAAAGAATCATTTTCCGGCTCTAGAAGATCAGGCCAAGGGTTTCCTGAAGAAATCCACCTTCTGTCACATATGTCTTCAGTGAAAAGAATTTTGAAGAAATTACAAGCCATGTTTTTGAGTTCATCAGGATCTAAAATCCAAGTCTCGCCATAAATTTTAAGCTTGAAGATTTTATTCGAATTCCTTCTGACAACCGTACTGAGATGATAGAAATGAGTATTTTTATCACCATCCGCAATCCATTTCTGCCTGGACTTTTGAAACCAAAAAAGTTCCTCTTCACGAAGAACATTAATAAGCATTCTCTGATAATCATTCTCCAAATTCATCAGAGCTTGAGAACATATTGAGTATGGTTGTTCTGGATGTTGGCAATTTTTTGGGTTATATTATTTTTCTTTCTATCAATATCCCCAAAAACTCTCTTATTCCATATTCTAAGTTCAGGCACCAATCTTTGTAACATATATGGAAAATCAAAATCAGAGTCCCACTTGGACTAGATAAAACTATTAAAAGCCTGATGATCCTGCCAGGCTGCAAAAAATCTAAAAGGCTTCCTACCTTTCTCATTTGAATTTTTGAATAACTTTATTAATAGAGGATTGTGATCAGATAATATCCGAGGAAGGGAAGACACTATAGCATCATCAGACATCATTCTCCACTCCAAATTCGCTACAACTCTGTCAAGCCATTTAATATTTTTTTCAAATTGGTCCATTTAGGACCTTGCCAGGTGAAAAGATGACCATCACAGCCCAAATCTGTCACCTGACAATCTTCAAGCACAAAAGAAAAATTAGCACACTTGGTTGGGTCAGCTGGAACACCCCCTATCTTGTTATGTGTGTTTTCATTAAAATCACCACCCAACAGCCACAGTCTATTCATAGTTTCACTAAGTTTTCTAAGATCCTTCCAAAGATTATTTCTAACATTTTGAGAAGGACTAGCATAAATAGCAGTGAAATCAAATGAGTTACTTGTAGGAAGTGAGACTCTACAATGAATAGATTGAACTGACTTGGATAGAAGAGCTATATCCACCTTTGAACTATGCCACATTAACAAAATATCCCCTGCAAAACCCTGAGTTTCTTGAACTATATTCAAACAATTTTTTTATTATAACAAGGAGTTGCAAAAAAACCATTTTGATAGGGTTTGATCACTATTGCTGCTGGATGCCTTGCTGTAGTTGAAGATTGAATTATTGAGTACATAACTATATTTCATTTGTATAATAATCGATGTCTCTGAATTGCAAAGTCTTGTTTGTGGTTGATACTTACAAAATTCTGTGTAAATGTTATAGCTTTTTCAACTTCCAAAATAGTACAAAATAATAAGATAATTCTTTTTTCCCCAGGTATTTCTCAAGTAAAAGATTTGCATTTTTCTTTTTTTGTTACTTTATGTTTATGTCTCCACCATTATATTATTCAAGGCTTCATAGCAATATGAAGTTCTTGATTATTTTTACAAATTAATCAATCACGGTCGACAAAAACTCTGATTTTTTTTTCTCCGTAAGTCACATAGATAATACACTAATATTAGTTATATGAGGCTATATTATGAAAATATAATTTTGTAAACCCAAAGTCGTGACTCGTATAACTTGTTATTGACTCGATGGAAAAATGTAAAACAATCCAGATAGACATAAGTTGATTTGAACATCTATATATATATATTCTAAAGTAAAATCGTTTGTTGGAAACTTTGCTGACGTGTCCTCCTCTCATGCAATGTCAGGTTTGTGTTCACACTGCTTCATTTTAATTTTTTTCCTCTTTTAGAAACTTTTTCAATTAAAATAAAATCATTTTAAATTAATTTAAATTAAAATCGTAATTAATTAATTTTGCTTTAAGGTGGTGCAGCTTTAATTTCATTTCAATTTTTCAATGCATCTACATCCCACTACCTTCTGCCTTGGAAAATGTTGGGCCTATTCATTTCTTTGTGTTCAAGAAAAACCTTTATTCCATTGAGTGGTGCTTCTCAAATAGCATATTGAGTTTCTGTATAAATAGATAAGTGTTGCTTCTTCTTTTTTAGCTTAACTGCACTTTTTTTCTTCATTTGTGTGTGTGGGTTGTTCTATTAGTATCATTTTCTGTTTCTTTATTAACAAACGTTGTTTTGATGACATATTTTTTATTACATCTTTTTGTAGGATTATCTTTTGGAGCAATATCTTGAAGAACACATGCTTCTCAGATAACGTCGTTCGTGTGTGTAAAGGTTATTCTGCTTTATCACAATTCACAATGTTAGATTAGAGAAATGGGACTGCATTCTTAGTTAGTGTCCTGTTTGGGGGAAAAACATAAAAAAGAGGTGCATTCCCACCACAAGTGGTTGGAAGTTGGAACGGTGAATTATATGGCTGGATAATAAGACACTATAGGACTTCGGTGGGATCTAGGTTCCTTCTCATTCCTCAACCAGCGATCTGGGACTTTCTCCCCCAAATTCAAACTCACCCTGCAATTCCCTTCATCTTTTGGTTTGGATCTGAATACATAATAATAAATCAAAACATGTTCCTCTTTGACTGGTTCTATGGCATTCCAGCTTCCCTCGATCTTTGGCAAAGAGAAGCCAAAATTCTTTTCCTGGGTCTCGATAATGCCGGAAAGACAAACCTCCTTCACATGCTCAAAGACGAGGTTTGTGTCCCTTCTTAACATGAAATATCTTTTTATTTTCTTTTATACGTGGTTTTGAATAGTTGAAAAAAAATGAATTTTTTATTTATTTTTTATTGTGATTGCAGCGATTAGTTCAACACCAGCCAACCCAACTCCCCACTGTTATGGTAGGGATCTCCATTTTGTAAAGAGGCTTAAGTTCACCTCTTGGATGTTTCCTTTGAGATTAGTTGAGATGAGATGAGACATTGTATGTATGCTATGTTATTTTACTGTGATAGTCTTACCCATTATTTGTGTATTTATAATTTTCTATTTTAATAGCAATGACGCATTTGGTATGGCCACGCCTATCAAGCTGTGTTCTCACTTCATTTTTTGTGTGATGATTAAGTGCTATTTTGCAACACCAAGACGCTACAGTAGAAATCAAGAGATGGCTCCATTATTTCAATCCCACAAGGATATGAGATTGTTTGCTACAAGTCACACTTATTTGTATCATTTGTGTAATTGATTACAGTATTTTATTTCGTTATAATTTTGCACTAACATGTTTTGATTTTTTTATTTTTTATCCAATGATAGAAATAAAAAATAATTATAAAACCATTTACTTCATCAGATTCGAAGGGACCAAACCCTCAAGGTATACGCTCAAGTGTATCACATCAATTTTCAATTAGAATACTTTTCTTTAGATTAATGATTGAGGTAGAAGAGAATAAAATGATAATTTAAAAGTTATTGAAAACAGGAATCAGTTTTAACTCAAAAAAAGAGCAAACATTTAATGACATTACAAGTTATACTTTGGAGAACGAGCCAAAAACTATGATGCACGACATCGGTATTATACACTTATCTTCATGAAAGAAGAGTGCATTTATAAGACAAAAGAGAAAGGACCAATCAAACTTTGAAAAACCCTTCAGTCATATGCCTAATGGCTTATAATATAAGGACTCTACAAAAACACTAATTATCAGAGCGAGAGATAGAGAGAGCTCAAACTGATTATACAATCATAGGCAGTAGCAAAACTGGCACCACTTTGTAGAATTCGTGATACCAAGGGTAGGCTTTATTGCCAGTAGGGGTGTTAACGGGCCGAGCCGAGCCGAGCTTTGATCTTAACGGGCCAAGCCTGTATTTAAACGTGTCCGACTGGCCTTAGCCTGTTACCTGTCACGAATATAATATTGGCCTGTGGCCTGGTTTATTTACAAAAAATAAAAGCCTGTATGAAGCCTGTTAGCCTGTTAGCCTTTTAAAAAACACACCATAATTCCACAAAAATTCAATGTATATCCAAATAGAATATACAATCAACAGCATTACAGCACTAATAATTCCACAAAGATTCATAAATTCAATGTATACCCAAAAAACTTAATATAGAACAGAATCATTCAAAAAATCTACTTAATCAATAAACTAAAGTAGTACCAAATTCTGCAAATCCAAAAAAACTACAAATTCTGCTTAAACAATTTAATATACTCATATCAACAATTTAATATATTGCGATGTTGCCTCCTCCTACATAAAAAACAAAAAACAAGTCAGATTGTTTTTTATATTCAATTATAATATCATAAGATATAAAACAATCTAAATTAAGAAAATTAATACCTTCTACTTTTTCTTTATGTCATACTTATTACGTAACCAATCTGCACCGCAAATTAATGCTTGAACTGTATTCTCTGTCAAACTTGCCCGATAAGCATCAATGACTCTTCCTCCAGCACTAAATGTTGATTCAGATGTGACTGTAGAGACTGGTATTGCTAATATATCTTTTGCCACATTTGATAAAGTCTTATACTTCATGCTATTGTTCTTCCACCATTCCAAGGCATCAAATGAAAGATGAGAACTATCCTCACTTATATAAACATCCTCTTCAAGATAACACTTCAGCTCTGACTTAACTGAATGAGTAGATTCCCTTGCACGTATCATACTCATGAGTTGAGCAAACCCAGATTCAGAATCTTTTGAGGGAGTAGAAGAGGAAGATCCTTCCACCCTAGTTCTGACATCTATATTAGAGGAAGATTCTTACAAATAATCATTGTAAATGTCTTCTAAAGCTTGACGCACCTTTTCTATGTTTACTTTGGCATCAAAATCTGATTTGTAAATAAGTGGGAAACAAAGGCTTACCATTTCTAATTTACACCTTGGGTCCAAAATACTAGCAATGGCCATCAACAAATTGCATTCCCCCCAATATTTATCAAATTTCTCATTCATAAACCTTGACATTCCTCTCATAAAATCAGAACTATCTTCAGCTGCTTTATCAATCACTATTTTGACAATATAAACTTCCGGAAGATATAAGTTTGCTGTAGGATAATCACTACCTGATATGATATTAGTAGCATGAGAGAAAACTTTTAATAAATGACATACCTTATCAACCTTTTCCCACTCTTCAATAGACGGCAAACAATTGTAGTGTGGGTCTCTTTCCTTGTATTCTGGAAAAACATCTTTAAATCTTGAAGCAATATTCAACATTTCATAGGTAGAATTCCATCTAGTAGGACAATCAATCACTAGCTTTCTTTCTTTTATACCCATTTGCTTAACAATGTCAGAGAAAGTCTTTAATCTCAAGTCAGAATGATTAACATATTTGACACTTTCTCTAACATTCTCAATGATGTCTTTAATCTGAGTAAGACCATGTTGCACTAACAAATTCAATATATGTGCACAACAACAGACATGAAATAATTCCCCACTAAGAACTAATTTAGTATTTCTCGATAAAGTGCTTTTCATAGTTCTTATGCATACGTCATTGTAGGCAGCATTGTCCACAGACACAGAAAATACCTTATTTTCGATTCCCCATAATTGTAGACATTTAATAATTGCATCTGCAACATCGACTCCACGCCTTGGAGGTGGCACTTTCACAAAACTCAAAACTCTTTTTTGTAATTTCCATTCTGAATCAATGAAATGGCCTGTAATCACCATATATTCAGTTATTTGGTGGTTAGACTTCCACATATCGGTGGTGATGCTAATCTTGTTCACCCTCATCAATTGTGCCTTTAGCGATTTTTTCTCAGCCTCATATAATCCAATGCAATCATTTTTTATTGTATTTTCTTTCTCAAAATCAAGATTTGCACACTGAAACACCCACCTCCAGGCAGTATCCTGTGCTAAAAGAATTCTCATGAACCATAATAGTAGTAGCAATAGCTTCTCTCATTTTTTCATTGGAACACTTTCCTGTAGGTGAAAGGAAAGGGTTCACTCCATAACCTGAAGGCTGAAACGAAAGAGTAGTTTGAGTGATTTCCTTCTTTCCGGATTGGGCCAATTTTTTTTTCAAGCAACTTGTTAAATGCCTCTTTAGATGCCTAGATGGCTTGTGCTTGCTCCTGGTCCACCACATGCAAATTTGGCTTTACAATGGTTGCATACGGCCTTAAGCCCAACATTGGGGATGTCCACTTCATGAAAATCATCCCACACCTTTGAAGTTTTCTGCCATTTATTTGTGGTGCTTGCATCTGCATCTTGTGTTGGTGGTTCTTGTCCTTGAACATCAACATTATTTACTGCATGTGAATTGGAGGCCATTTACCTATTTGATAAAGAAACAACACAAATAAATCAAAATCAATGAATGGAAAAGCAAACAAAGATGAAGACTGTGGACTTGAAAGCTCGCTTAAGCATACCAAGACGCTGCAATTAAAATTTATATGTAAAACAGTGACAAGAGAATGAGGCAACTAATGTTACGTTTAATGTTGGATACTTGTTTTGTGCTTTCCCTGTATGTACCCAACTAATATATATTAAGATTAAACTATATATATATATATATATATATTATCAACCCTCGCGATCTCTAATGTAACAAAGTTGACAAAATATGTATATGTGAATGCACAAAGTAATAGGATCTTCCATCAAGTCAAGTACCACAAAATTCTAATAAAAGAAAATAAAAATCAAATTGTGAAGAAGTTAGAGTACTTGCAATTATAACATCAAAATGGATGCCTGTGTATTAGCCTTACATGTTATAGGATTACGTGAAATTCAAAGTAATAGCCTTAGGTGTTATAGGATTTGATGGAAATTCAATAAAAAAATAGAGGGATAATGGATGCCTGTGTATTATTATTATTTTGAAATAAGTCGTCTAACCTTTATCGGAGTTAACATTCCAAAATTCATTGTTTATTATTAATCTTTATGTGCACATGTTGTGTCAGCATTTTATTACATCTCTGCATAATAGCAGGCTGGCTTTCGTACAATAATGAAAGAAATCTCCCCTATAAAATCTAGGGATGGCAGCAAAAATTACAAACCTGAAATGAGATTGAACCAAAGTGGTGGGTTGTGACTTGTGAGTCTTGTGATTATATCGGCTTTGATGGACAGCTCGAAGTGCCTCGAACAAGGATTGAAATAGAGACAAATATGTTGGGTCTGCGTTTGCTGGGATAGGTTAGGGCTGGTGAAAAATATATTTAGGAGAAGGGGAACAGATAAGGACTTTTGAATAATTAGTATAAAGAAAGGTTAACGTAAACGAGCCGGCCTTGAAGGCTTGAAGGCCGGGCCTTTCATATACAGCCTGAAGCCTTTTAACTAATCGGTCTTTTACATGAGTACAAGTTTGAGCCCAACAACTAAAAAAGGAAGGCCGGGCCGGGCCGATGGAGGCCGGGCCTAAGGCCCCTGTCGGGCCCCTGGCCTTATTATCACCCCTAATTGCCAGGCCTATTAAAACTTCATTAAATTTTAAATTTTGAATTTTAAACTTAATATAGGTAGGGAAAATTCAGCATTAATTGGTAGCAAATATCTGTATTAATACCCCGCTATTTTTCAAATTTTGAATTTTAAACATGATATAGATGGGGAAAAATTCAATATTATTTAATGGCAAACAGTTATATTACTATCCCACTATTTTTTTTAATGGGAATGAGAATTATTAAGTTATTAATAATATTTATTGATAATTGAATATTCTTCTAATACAAAAAATAAGTTCAAGAAACCTCATTTAGTTCATGTATAAATAAAATATGTGTTAATGCATCTATATCTATTTTAAAGCAAAACCAGGCAAGTTTGATGAAGTGTCATTTTCTTATGCATATTGGAATTATTATTAAATTTTGAAATTTGTTAGTGGAAGACAATTGTATTAATGTTCCACTACTTTCTACATTGAATTTTTTTTTTGTATGCTCTAAATTGAAATTGTTAACCCTATTAATTGTCACGTTTATTTCTGCATAGGTAATTGTTAAGCCTATTAATTGTCTCCACTACTTTTTTCATGGATAATTATTAATCCTATTAATTGTTAGAAGCTTTAAAAAATAAATTTGAATGTAAAAAAATGAGTTAAAAAAATGAATTTATAGAAATCTTTGTACTTCATTTTTTTTTTTATTTCAAGTAATTGCTTACCTATAAGGACTTCTCTCTTAATAATGTAGGGGTTTCTTATGTAATATGATTTTTATCAATTTAATCGTTGAAATATTATTATTTATTATTTGATTGTTTGTGTCAACTTTTATAAAAATTGAAACTAAGTAAAAATACTTACCAAAAAAAAAAAGAAACTAAGTAAAAATAAAATTAGATGATTTTATTTTCATATTTTTTTAGAGGCATGTCACGTTAAATATTAATAAAATTTTAAAAATATAATATCAATATGATAATTTCATATGTTAATAAAATTTTCAATTTTGCATATTTAATATTTAAAATTCAAACTATTTAAATTTGAATTTTGAATTTGATTGATAGGAAGAGAGTTCGGCCTTTAATATATCTATAGTGTGAATATATATATATATATAAAATAAATTTAAATAAAGTATAAAATTATAGATTAAATGAAAACATAGTTAAAATTATAAAAATATATGTAGAGTTGATAAAAGATAATATAAGTTTGAAATTTAGCTGCAAAAAATTGCAATAATTAATATACCTATTACGAATAAAACATTTGTTGTGTAACTGCTGGTGTTAATAATGAATGAAAAACATTTTATTTTACGGGAATGATATTAAAATCCCACCAACTTTTAAAATTTGAAAATTTAAACATAATATAGGAGGAAAAAAAGTTCAACATTAATCGGTGGCAAACATCTATATTAATACCCGACTACTTTTTCAAAATTCGAATTTTAAACATAATATAAGTGAGAAAAGATTTCAACATTATTTAATGGCAGAAAATTATATTAATATCTCATTATATTCTACGTAAGAATGGGGATTATTGAGTACATTAATAATATTTATTAAAAAATGTATATTATTTTAATACAAAAAATATGTTCAAGAATCGTAAAACCATTAATTACTATACCATCTGCGTGTATATATCACTAACTTGATGTCTTTTAAGAATCATAAAACCATTAATTATTATACCATCTGTGCGCTGTGTTTATTAGTATATTGATTGCAAAACACAGATGAATGAAAAACATTTTATTTTACGGGAATGATATTAAAATGAGTTATATTACTCTTATGTAATAGGAGATATATTATCTCATGTCATAGATACAATCATATAGTGGGCCCCATTATTTATTAAAAAGGGAAAAAAAAAGCACAGAAATCGATGGGTGTGTAGAAAGTGATATTATCTCATGCAACATGAGAGTAATATAACCCTATTAAAATCCCACCAACTTTTAAAATTCGAAAATTTAAACTTAATATAGGAGGAAAAAAAGTTCGGTGGCAAACATCTATATTAATACCCCATTACTTTTTCAAAATTCGAATTTTAAACATAATATAGGTGGGAAAAGATTTCAACATTATTTAGTGGCAGAAAATTGTATTAATATCTCATTTTCTATGTAGGAATGATAATTATTGAGTATATTATAATATTTATTGAAAAATGTATATTATTATAAGGGGAAGGATATTGTAAAAACTAAGTTGTGTTACTACCATGTTACTACCAATCAATCTCACCGTTAGATCGATTATGTTGATCCAACGGTTATATTTATTTCCATCTTTGTATGGTTATGATTCCCCATATTTAAAGGAAAAACATTAAATATGGGAAATCATAACCATACAAAGGTGAAAATAAATATAAAGTATTAAATTTAGGAAATCATGACCATATAAAGATGGAAATAAATATAACCGTTGGATCAACATAATCGATCTAACGGTGAGATTGATTGGTAGTAACATGGTAGTAATACAACTTGGTTGTTATAATATCCTTCCCCTTATTATAATACAAAAAATATGTTCAAGAAACCTCCTTTAGTTCGTTGAAAAGTTCATTAATGTATATTGTAATTGTCTTGATTCATAATATCAAATTCAAATTTCTTAATTTCTAATTATTTTCAGCTTTGTGTTCACACAATCACACCCCTATAGAAATTTGAAATATTTCCTATTATAATAATTTTTCAAATATTTATTTTAACTTAAATTTAAAAACTAAATTAAGATCTCACTAACTCCTGTTTGGTATTTGTCAGGCCTATTAAAATCCCACTAACTTTTAAAATTTGAAATTTAATCTTAATATAAGAGGAAAAAAAGTTCAGAATTAATTGGTGGCAAACATCTATATTAATACCCGCACTACTTTTTCAAAATTCGAATTTTAAACATAATATAGGTGAAAAAAGATTTCAACATTATTTAGTGGAGACAATTGTATTAATATCTCATTATTTTCTTCGTAGGAATGGTAATTATTGAGTATATTAATAGAATTTATTGAAAAGTGTATATTATTTTAATACAAAAAATATGTTCAAGAATCATAAAATCATTAATTACTATTACTATACCATCTGCGTGTATATACCATTGACATGATATCTTTTAAGAATCAGAAAATCATTAATTATTATACCATATGTGTGTATTAGTATATTGATTGTAAAATTGTCTTTCAGTATTCCTAAAACCATTGTGGAACAGAAATAGTCACCTAATAATGAAAGTGTCATCTTCTACATTGAAAAGGACACAAGACTAATAAAAATCATGCACACGGTGTTCTGGATAATATAAAGAGGAGCAAGTTATAGTTACAACCTTTTTTTCTTATAATCTTTTATAATCATATCTTATCACTGTTAATTTTCGCCAATCAACGGTTATTATTTTAGAAAATAAAACTTATTAATTAATTATTAATTCATAATAAATAATAACCGTTGATTGACGGAAATAAACGGTGAAAAAAAATGGTTGTAAAAAAAAGTTGTAAGTATAACCTTCCTCTATAAAGAGATATGCATATAAATCAATGTAAAATAATATTTATTATGTCTATTGGGTGAAAAAATATTTAATATTTAAAGTTTAAATTTTTAAATTTAAATTTTGAACATGATATATAAGTGGGAAAAAATTGAGTATTTAATGTTTCTGCAGTGAAATATATATAAAATAACATATATATATATATATATATATATATATATATATATATAATTTAATATAAAATTATGGGTTAAAGAAAATAGACTATTTTAAATTCAACTATAAAATAGAATATTAAAATTTAAATATAATAAAAATATAGGCTAAATAAAATATATAAAATGTTTTTAGGATTAATTAATTTCGTTACTGCAAAAACAAAACTAACATCATTTTGCTAGAAGCATTGGGAGTTGGTCGACTATGGTGGATTGGCTTCATGCATGCTACTATATGTGATTTGTGGGTGTTGGAGGTATAAAAAATCGGTAATTGTTAACCCTATTAATTGTTTACACTAATTTTTAATTGGATAATTGTTAAGTTGATTAATTGTTCCACTACTGTTTACGTGGGTAACTGATGATCCTATTAATTGTTATAAGTTTAAAAAATAAATTTTATTATAAAAATAATTTTAAAAAATGAATTTAGTATGTAATACATGTATAGTTCAACACCCATGATTCATAAATAACTTTTAAAGTAAATAAAATGAATTTGGATGGAAAATTTAATAAACCTTTTTAAACAGATTATTACAAACAATACTACAAATTAAAATCAATTATTAAAATTAATTTTATGTTTATATATTTTTTAAAATTTATTCTTGAGATAATCATATATTAATCTTAAATGAACAGGTGGTATAAGTGCTTATTGGCCAAAAATCGAGATTAACTTGTGTTTAAATATAATTTTGGATCTTACAATATAGATTGTAAGTGGAAATAAAAAAATACTTTTCTGTTTGGATAAATCATATTTTAAGTGACATCAACTTAGTCTCTTAATCTTATAAAGTAACATCAAAGTTATCCTCTTATATACAACATTATGGATTTAACTCAACACCATTCCCCGGAAATGATAATTGTCTTAATTTTCAATGCAAATATTTGTTGAAAATGAGAATATTTAAAAGGAATAAAGGATATTGGAATTCATTTCTCTTTAAGTCGAGAACATTGGGATGCTTGGCTGGCTTTCAAACTGCATTAAATCTAAAAGTAACATTTAATGCTAATTAAATCTAACATTAAATATAATAAAAGTAACATCAGTTTATATAAGTTAACATCGACTTAATTAATGCTGACCACCTCAACCAAGGAATCGATCTCATGTCATGTGAAAAAACTTAATTTATAAAATGAATTATGAAGAGACACGTTGTATTAAAAACCCTAAAAGCATGTAAACATTAAAGGATATGTATTGGAAACAGTTTTTCTTTTCAATTATTAATAGGTATAATAATTTAGTCCTACAGATATAATAATAATTATTAATGGGCTTCACAATTATCTATGCAAAAAGTAGTGAAATACTAATACAGTTATCTATCACGAAAGTATGTTGGATTATTTTTTCATCTATCAAGTTTAAAATTCAAATTTAAAAAATTATAAAAGTTTATTATATATAAATCTTTCAACGCTAAGCGGTCTATAGCTGATTGTTATAAATTTATATTCAAAAAAAGACGCGTTAAAAAAATTAAAATCCCTTCTAAAAGCACATGATTACTCTCATGTTTTTTTTTTATAAACCATGTTGTTTTTAATTATAATTGGTAAACTATTCTTTCATGCAATGATAAAATAAATTTCTGTACTCAAATTATATACTTTAAACTTAGAATTATATTTATATAAAATTGAGCTGATTTTCTTAATATATTACTTATAAATAAAGTGCCACCCATATACTTTTTATCTCTCTTTTTTCTTTTACCATGTCTTATTTTATATTGGTTAACCGTTTTGTTTCATGTTTGTTTTTAGTTAATTATACTGATTTCAATTTTTTTTTTCAATAATGAATTCCTATTAATAGGTATAGTTCAATACCCTTGATTGATAAATAACTTTTACGGCAAATAAAATGAATTTAAATGTAAAATTTAATAAACATTTTAAAAGTGATTATTACAAACAATACTACAAATTAAAATTAATTCTTAACATTAATTTTATGTTTATATACTTTTTAGAATTTTATCATAAGATTTGATAAGATAATAAAAGATTGTTTAAAATATATCGTATAAATAATATATGAGTAAATAATTTTTTTTATTCTAAAAAAAAAATATACGAAATCTATTTTAATCCTTAGAAAAAAAATATATTAATCTTTTTTGAGTGACTAATGTGAATTTTCTTTAAATTCTAGAAGGATCATAATTTCAAAGAACTAAAATTTTAGATGGACCATAAGTCAACTTTTTTTATCTCAGGTATTAATTTGGATCCCAAGTTTTTCTTCCTAATAATCAAAAGAGATATTTACTCATAATATATTAAGCATATAATCCTTAAAATATCAATAAAAATAAGTTTGATTTTTAGTCCATCTCCAAGTGATATCAAATCTGTTTAAATATAAGTACATAATAAATAAATAAGACAAGAAAAAAATTAATATTTGAAAATTAGATGGCAAATAAATCTAAATATGATAAAATTAGTTTTACTTTATTTTATCAATTTCAAATGGATTTGATATTAAATTAAATACAAATATATAATAAATAAAGGGTAATATTTTTTTCAAGTTGCATATGAGAGAAAAGTTTTCTAGAATTAAGTTGAGATATTAATAAATCTAAATAATCTGTTGAGATAACCATATATTAATCTTAAGATTATAGCTTTAACATGGTGTATTGGAAAGACATCATAGGCAACAACAAAGAAAGCTTTGGTAAATTGCAAAGTTTATACTAAAGTAAAACTTTAGTATAAACTATTTTTTGGCAAGTTTGCTTGACGTGTCGCTATTTCTTTTAATATTCACTTTGTGTTCACACTACAAAATATTTTAATTTTTTCCACTTTAAGATCAGCTAAATTTTATATAAAAGTATATGTTTGGCACTAAAAAAAACAATTAGCTGCATTATTTACTAGAAAAATATTAGACATGCATGACATCATTATTCTTATAGGCAAACGTATATAGAGGTTATCCTTAATAAATTATTCCAAACCATAAGAGGAAACCGTTCATGCTCCTTAAGATTCTTTGTAGAAGTATTTTTTTATTAAATTTTTTAACATAAATATTTTAAATATATAATATATGTATAACCAATATAAAAATTATAAAATAAAAGATAAAAAATTAATTTTTCAAAAAATATGTATAATTAATACAAAATAATTATGTATCAAAAAGAATAAAAAAGAATTTAAAATTATAATTTAAATAAAAAATAACATCTATCATTCTGTAAGAACAAATTATAAAAATTTAATAACTATAAAATAAATAATTATCCATTGACCATCCAACTCTTGCATCGTAAAAATATGTTAGCCATTAAGTATGACATATATCGTTATGTAAAAAACTAATTATGAAAATTTAATGACTATAAAATTGAATTATTAATCAGTGAGCATCCAACTTTTAGATCGTAATGATTAGATGGAGAATCAAAAAATAGTTATACAAGACACAAAATTTAAAAACACACATGCATGAAAATATTTTATTTTAATTCAAAATTTAAAATATTTAAACTAAATAGGTAGTGCAAAAATAGTTCAACATTAATTAGTGTCAGACAAATGCATTAATATCCACTTATTTTTTAAAATTCAAAATTTGAAGATGACATAGGTGGAAAAAGAGTTTAATATCTTTTAGTGGGCGACAACTGTATTAAATTTCCATTATTTTCTACAAAAAAATTGTTAACCCTCATTTAATAAATAAATGCTGTTTTCCATAATTATCGAAAAACCAAAAGATCAAAAGAAATTGCTGAAGTTAAAGATATATATATCTCGAAAAACGAAAATTGTAATCATTGGGAAACCAACATATGTTTAGAAAATATGCAGGTAAAAAATGTGTGTAATCTTAATTTTATTAATGATATCTTTATGTATCGTTTGCCGTTTTAAATTTTGATTTTGATTTAAAAAAAAAATCTAAACAAACATATTGAATGAAATTTGAAAAGACAAAGAAGGTCACTAGTCATGCTAAATGCATTAAAAACGATTATAGTCAAAAATGTTTAGAATTTTAATGCTACTACTGATGGCCTTCTAGATCTGTATCATTTGTAATTACTTGAAAACAGATAGTCAAATAGATTGAATATTATTTGAAAACCATTAATGTAGGTCATTACTCATACCATTCCAGTAATTAAATGCATTAAAAATGAGATTATTTAAAAAGGAAGATAGCCAAAAAAATTTGGAATTTTAATGCTATTAATGATGACCTTAAGTATCATTTTGAATTTTAATTTTTTAATTTTTAAATCCTAACAAGTATTTATAGTAAAGTGCGCTTTACAATGACGTAGAGACATACATATTCTTTATAACAAATTTACACAACAATAATATTTATTTTATTATTATTTTGTTATAAAGTGTGATTTTTGAAAAGAACTAAATTTGAAAAACACAATAAGATAAACATCTATGAGCATCCAATCGTGTATATTATTTAAAAATATGTTCAATATACAAATATAAATTTTGATTGATTAATATATAAGAAAGAAATTAAACTTTTGTTCTATTGATGTAGGAGTATAATTAACATAATTTTCTATGAATGCATAACCCGAATAATTTAAAAATATATTGGTTATACTTAAAAAGAAAAAAAATTAAAATTTTAACTTAAAAAGTAATACAAAAGGACAAAAAAACCATATAAGTGTTTTTATAAAATAAATTTAATGTAAACATTTTAAATATATGTGTTTAACAAATATTAAAATTATAAATTAGAAGATAAGAATTAATTTCACAAAAAAATATGTATAATCAATAAAAATTAATTCAAATTTTTTATTTAAATAAAAAATGACATCTATCATTTTGTAATCTTTTTTTATAAATATCTAAAATGCTATAAAAATGAATTACCATTCAGTTACGCTTGACCTTCCAAGTCATCCGGCGAAAGAAATATTTGTCATTAAGTATTTTACAGATTATTTTAATATTTCTCACTTCTTTTTGCATTAAATTTTTTAAGCCTATTAACTATGCTTATTATTATATCTATTGGGTGAAAAAATATTTAATATTTCAAATTCAAACTTTTAAACTTGATAGATAGGAAAAAATTTCAGCATTTAATATTTCTATAGTGAGAAAAAATATGCATATATATATATATATATATATATATATAATTTAGATTTAATATAAATTTATAGATTAAATAAAAAATATTTAAAATCATAAAAAAATATAGAGCTTATAAAAATTAATTTAAAATTTAAATTTAATTGTAAAATGGTAAGAAATTACATTTTCATACTTTAAAAGTAAATAAATTAAAATTTTTAACTTACAAATATAATCCAAAAGAGAAAATAAAATTAGTACAAGTATCTTTTTCAAAAAAATTTAAACATAAACATTTTAAATATATATGGATACCCAATATAAAAAATTTAAATTAAAAGATAAAAATCTAAGTTTTCAAAAAATATTTATAATTAATACAATATAAAAAAATATAAAATATAAAATTTTAATTTAATTAAAAAATGATATCTATATTTCTATAAAAAATAAATTAAAAAAATTTAATCACTATAAGAATGAATGATTATTTAGTGATCATCCAACTCTTGCATCGTAAAACAATGTTTGCTTTTAAGTATTTTATGGATTATTTTAAAGTTTTCCAATACTCTGCATGTAAAATTGTTAAGCATATTAAGAGTACTTTGTAACAGCCCGTTGTACACCGGTATTGTTAACATTAATTGTGATATTAAGGGCAGTTACAATCACAACAATTCATTTATAAAAATGAGAATAAACTTTTTCCGATTATTACGCGAACCGTAAAAGTATAAAAAGCGTAATAATAAAAAGTTGTGATCGTAACTGAAACACTAGCGGAAGACTTACTTAATTATTTATACACTTTATTTTATCACATACAAGATACTAAGGGGTTCCCATAAACCCACTTAGCCAATTCCTCACTTTTTACGTTTTTACCACTTAACCGGATTTGCTAATTTGTTTTTCTACGAACACAAAATAAAAATCCAAACTTAAACTCCAGGTTATCCTTTTTTCTTATTCACTTACCTTTCTAACAAGCTATCACACACTCGATTCCGAGCTCGTGAGCTCCGGTTATCGCCGTTTGAAGTCGGATAAACAACATTGTCCACCAATTCCAAAACAGCCTAAAACCTCCGATCTTCACGGAATAAACTGCACCTGACCGCCCAGCCACTGTATCTCAAACTTCTACACCATAAACTAGACACCTCAAACTTCGACTTGATATATCGTATGCTTAATTTGACCAAGTAACGAAGCGAGAATTAATTTCCCTAAACTGCCTCAAATCTGCCCACTAAACAGGACAGAACAGGGCAGAACATGGCATCAGCTCCCATGGGCTGCGCACACCACCAATGATCCTAGGACTTTGACACAACGTAGGGGATATCTTAAGCTTCAAAATAGCGTATGGTACGTCCCAATCGAACCACTGTGGAGAGAGATACGCTCTCCTAAAGTTCACCCAAAAACTGACAATTCTACAGAAAATTCACCAGAGTTTCCTTTGTATTTCCTAAAATTCCCAAATTTGCATAAGTTGTTTAACACTACTAATACGCCTGAAATCCAGCAAAGTCCAATGGGCACACACAAGGGCCAATAACTCCTTGGGGCACTTACAACCCAATCCAATTTATACTTAAAACATAAACAGTTCACTTTAAATCCTTAACTCATTTCAATCACAAAAGTCCACTTACATGCAATTTCTCAACATAACAGAAACCATAAATCTAATATCATTATGCCACTATACTTCTCAATTACATATCACATATTACAATTCATGCCTTTCACTTACATCTTTCAACATAAACTTAGAATGATAAATATGATACACTTAGGCAAAATATACATGATCTTCCTATGGCCCCCTTGCCCGCCACTCCCGTGCCACTGCAACCTCCTGAAATAAATGCCCCGAGACGGGGTGAGATATACGAATATATCTCAGTAACCCAGAGGTTCTGGAGAAAACTCCGCCCAATGGTTCACTTCGATGTATATAAGTAACATAAAACACCATCACTGTTATAAAATGGGATAAAGCAAGGGATTTAGAGAAAGGGGGTAATATCAGAAACAACTACGACATGCGGGATGGTAGCTACCAATACCACGCCATGTCCTCGGCTATACGCCTATGGGTACTGTAAGAACCTGCACCGTTAATTAGGGTAATTAGTAGGTTAATTATGATAATTAGGAAATAATTCCATAATTGACCTTAATAATTATTAATGGGCTTAGATAATTATATTGAGTGAGTAAAAATGCTGAAAGTCGCTTTTCGGAAGAAAAGCGCAGATACCGGTTCTGCTACTCGGTATAAATGCGTACCGGAAAAGTATCCCGGAAAATTATAACGAATGCATGATAATTACTAGAATATTATGTAGGACTTGTAAAACAAGTTTCAAGTCAAAATGACGTAATCTGATGCCAGAACTGATACTGGCTATGGAAAAGCGCGTACCGGAAAGGTGCTCCGAAAAATAAAATAAAAATATGACAAATCTTAGAAAAATGCGTAGGTCTAGAATCCGAAGTTTGGGATCAAGATCTTTTACTTTGCGATTAAGGCTAATACTGCGCGTTTAAGTGGCTTGCCTATAAATAGACCCATTAATGTCACAAAACCCTAGTCCATATTATTTCCTACGTGAGTTGCTGCAGCTGCCATTCTTCTTCTTCTTCTTCTTCTTCTTCTTCTTCCTTCTTCATTCTTTAGCCAAGTTATCACCTTTCATGCTTGTTTAAACATTTGTGAAGGTGAGAGTTAATCTTGGGGTTGCATTGTGGCCATCATTCTGAGTTGAGAGAGCTGTGTGTGTAGTTAGTGAGCATGAGTTTGGAGCTTTTGTAATGGCTACTTTGTGGTAGTCATTGTGAGCTTCAAAGTGCCTTATTGTGGTGCAAGAACCCACCTTGAAGTGCCATTTTCGTGCTCCTACTTAGGCTGAGTGTGAGGAACCTTGGGAGAGCTCCAAGAGCACAACTTGCCTCTGTTTTGAACTTTGGTAAGTTACCTCACTATGATCATGAGTTTATGATGCTTAAAGTTGATGTCTTGGCCATGTTTAATGAGTAAACAAGAGGGTATAAGGTATATGAACCTAAAATGAACTAAAGATGCATGCTTTAACGTGTACATGTGTTAAAAGTTGGACCTTTGGGATGGATATTCACAAAATGCAGAAACTGCATTCTGTCGTGAGATATCCGGATATTTGTCGAACAGATATCCGGATATCAGTATCCGGATATGGTATCCGGATATTGATATCCGGATATGGGATCTGTATATCCGGATATGACATATCCGGATATGTCCAGTGTGATATCCGGATATGGCATATCCGGATATACCCCTTCTGATATCCGGATATCCTGGGTTCTGCGCAGACAGTAGCTGTACTGTATGAATAGTAAGCTATTGGGTGTGTGTGGACCCAAGTTTAAGGAAGTTGAACTTCTGTAACTAATGAACTAAGTCAGAATCATGTGATTAAGGGCTTATGGCTTTGTTGGAAGCCTTAAGACGTAAAACGTAAAGGAAAGGCGTAGTCTTTAAGTTGTATGCTTGTGATGCATTAATATTAACTTGTTAATGGTCCATATCAGATTGTGATACTGCTGTTTGTGGACTAGTGAGTGGTTGGACTCTTGGCTTGGATAGCTAGCTTGCAAGGTAAGCTTTCGTGTCCTCGGTTTAGCCATTTTGATGTTCCACCATGTCCCATGGGGATGGGTTTATGCATGCTGTGTTACATGCTTTGATTATTTTGGAAATGCTGTTGAGCTGTTTATATGTAATGAGCTATTATGATATGCATGTGGTGTCCAACTAGACGGAAATCCTGAGTATGTAGTACATACAAGATGGAGAAGCATGTGGGTGAGGTGCAGGTAGTATCCATGTACTCATGTAGGCATAGACGTATTCCTACATTTCTCTGGCCAGTAGATTTGAAAGCACACATGACATGATTAATTGCTGCATCGCATGATTTTAGAACTTATACTGTAATACTGTTTTTAGAACTTATATTACACATGTAAGTGAGCTTGGGGTGGAGACTCCTTGAGGACCCCTTGTCTTACTGAGATTTCTTGTTAGAGATCTCACCCCACGTTTGGGGACGCTTATTTCAGGATCAGGTAATGTTGAGGGCTCAGGTGGCAGGAGGCCAGAGTTGAGCTGATATTCTGATATGCTGTCTTGCTGGATTACTGTTATGTTTTCTGCTTATTTATGTTAAGTTTATGTTGAGACTGTTTGTGGGCATTGTTGCCTTATTTGGTGAGCATGGGGTTTGTCCATGCCACATGATTGTTATCGTCTTTTTGTGTTAATGTTGTAATTAAAGTATCAGGATTTTGACCCAGGCTACTTCAGTAGACCTGTGGCTTTAGATACTCACATTATGTTTTTGTACGAGGTATTCAGTTAGTTGTCTTGCAATTTACATACAGGCAGTATTTTTATGGAAATGATTAAGTAATCAAGTTGGTTAAGTTAATGACGTCATAATTGAATTAAAGAAAAAGTTATTCCGCATTTTAATTAAGCGTGGCTTAATACGATAGTGTGTTAACAATCCGGGTTAACACGGGCTGTTACATTTTATGGTATCAGAGCACTTTCTAGGGAAAAGCCTGTATGTATTGCAATAACTTAGGATGAGTCGTTGCGTGTCCACTTTGTGTTCTCTCTGACTGGTGTGTGTATGACAATGCATATGTGACCACATGGCGTGGGCCTGATCAAATCATTCTTTGTGTAACTTGTGCAGAGTCATGGTGCCACCGAGGAGGAACACGAGTACGAGCGAGGATCAGACGGATCCTGTCCTGGCTGCATTAGCTGAGATGCAGGCGGCCCGACTAGCCGACCAGGAAGCCACGAGGCTGGCGAACCGGGCAATGCTGGACGCTATTCGAGATGCGAACCGGCAAACCACGGCAGAGGTTCTGGAGGAGAACCGGATGGCCAACATGACTATGATGAGGGTCATGTTGGAGGAGTTGAGGGCTGGTCCTGCTGCGGGCCAGGGTCCTCCACCACCTCCACCGCCGCCACCGCCTCCACCTCCGCCTAGTCAACAGGAGGACACCCAGAGCCAGATGGGTGAGGGTAGTCACTTGACGGGGGCGATGCAGACTATCCCCGTTCTTGCTGAGGATCGTGACGAGATCGATCGCCGGCTGAATGCTTTCCGAAAGCATAAGCCACCTACCTTCGACGGATCTTATGATCCCATTGCTGCTGCCAGATGGCTACAGGCGCTGGACAAGATTTTCCGGATCATGCAATGCACGGATCCGCAGAAGCTGCTGTTCGCCACGTACATGCTGGAGGGCGAGGCCCATGAGTGGTGGACCAACCTATCTCAGGTCTACGAGATGCAGGGTCATGTGATGACGTGGCCATTCTTCGAGGAGAGCTTCTTGGGCCAGTACTTTCCTTACGACTCTCAGGAGAGGAAGCAGGGAGAGTTTGACCGATTGGTACAGGGCTCGTTGTCTGTTGACGAGTACCTGGCCAAGTTTAATGAGCTGGTCAAGTTCTCTCATTTCCGCATAGCGAGGCCTACTCCTACATTCTTGGCTGCTAAGTTCCGCAGGGGACTTAATGAGGATATTGCTGGACATCTCGCTGGTTCTACTTCGAGAGACTTCGGAGCGTTGGTGCAGCAGTGCCGCGACATCGAGGACTACTGCCGGGCGAGTCAGGCCAAGAGGGCCAAGGTTGAGGTGCCGCAGAGCGCTGGTGGTTCTACTCCCTGGAAGAACAAGAATTTTGCCAACAAGGGCAAGGGCAAACCATTGGCGGCTAAGCAAGCGCCAAATCAGTTCAGAAAGACTGCTACACAGGGGAACGCCGCTAGACCTCCTGCTCCCAGATGCTCTGGATGCGGGAAGTCACATTTTGGGCCGTGTTCTACCGGGCAACTGATTTGCTTCCAGTGTGGCAAGGAGGGCCACTACTCCAGAGACTGCCCGGCGGCGAGAGTTGCTGCAGTGCAGGCTGTGCCATTGCAGATGGTTCCTACTGGGGCACCAGCAGTGCCACCTACTACCGGACGAGTCTACACACTTGATCGTCAGCAGTCGGACAGAGCTCCGAACCTGGTCAGAGGTACTGTTACCATTGGTGGATCAGCTATTGATGTATTGTTTGATTCCGGGGCAACGCACTCTTTTGTTGCTACCCCTATTGCTGTGGGGCTTGAGTTGCCCAGTGATGTGCTTTCTCCACCGATGCGGGTTACCACCGCCACCGGAGAAAAATGTTTGACCTCCACTGTTCATCGCGATGTAGCGTTTTGGGATGGCCGTGACTTCTCGGTAGATCTGATAGGATTACCGATGGCCAACCTTCAGATTATTTTGGGCATGGATTGGTTGTCCAGAAACTGTGCAATGATTGATTGCTGTGCCAAGAAAGTGATGATGTCTCCGGGTGGGTCCACAGCCAGTTCCTCACCGTTCATTTCAGTCCTGCAGGCGAGGAGGGCCTTGAGAGCAGGGGCATTTGGCTATGTCATGTTGGGAGGTTTGGTGAGTGGGACACAGGAGGATCTCACTGGCATTCCTGTGGTGAGGGAATTCCTCGAGGTGTTTCCTGAGGAGATTCCTGAGTTTCCTCCACAGAGGGAGATAGAGTTCTCCATCGACCTATTGCCTGGTGTGGGGCCTATATCGTTGGCTCCATACCGGATGTCGCCACCAGAGTTGGCAGAGCTGTAGAAGCATATCGAGGAGCTTTCAGCGAAAGATTTTATTCGGCCGAGTGTGTCTCCCTGGGGAGCACCGGTCATTTTTGTTAAAAAGAAAGATGGGACCATGCGGTTGTGCACCGACTACAGGCAATTGAACAAGGTGACAATCAAGAACAAGTACCCTCTTCCACGCATTGATGATTTGCTGGATCAGCTCAGGGGTGCTTGTGTGTATTCCAAGATTGACCTCCGGTCCGGTTACCATCAGATACGGGTAAAGCCGGAGGATGTCCCAAAGACAGCGTTTCGCTCGAGGTACGGGCACTACGAGTACTTGGTGATCCCGTTTGGACTCACCAATGCACCAGCAGTGTTTATGGACTACATGAACAGGATTTTCCAGCCGTACCTGGATCAGTTTGTGATCGTCTTCATTGACGACATCTTGATCTACTCCAAGACGGAGGAGGAGCATACCGAGCACTTGAAGATTGTGTTGCAAGTGCTAAAAGAGAAAAAGCTTTATGCTAAGCCGTCAAAATGTGAGTTTTGGCTCAAGGCGGTGAAATTTCTGGGTCATGTAATTTCTGCTAATGGAGTTGCTGTTGATCCTAACAAGATTGAGGCCGTGATGGATTGGGAGAGACCCAAGACGGTTACAGAAGTGAGAAGCTTCTTGGGTTTGGCAGGTTACTATCGGAGGTTCATAGAAGGATTCTCCAAGATGGTGCTACCGATGACACGCCTTACCCGGAAGGAGACTCCATTCGTGTGGACACATGAGTGTGAGGAGTGTTTCCAGGAGTTGAAGGAGAGACTGACTACTGCTCCTGTGTTAGTCCTTCCTGATCCTGCGGAGCAATTCGAACTATACTGCGATGCTTCTGGTAAAGGACTTGGCTGCGTGCTGATGCAGAAAGGGAAAGCGGTTGCTTACGCTTCAAGACAGTTGAAACCTCATGAGGAGAACTACCCGACTCACGACTTGGAGTTGGCAGCCATTGTTTTTGCTTTCAATATTTGGAGGCATTACCTGTTTGGCATGAAGTTTGCTGTATTCAGTGATCACAAGAGCCTGAAATATCTGTTTGACCAGAAGGAGTTGAACATGAGACAGCGAAGATGGATGGAGTTCTTGAAGGACTACGACTTTGAGCTGAGGTATCATCCTGGCAAAGCCAATGTGGTAGCCGATGCTTTGAGTCGGAAATCCGTGAGCTTATCCAGCTTAATGATGAACGACTACGAGATGATCGAAAAGTTCAGAGACTTGAGAGTGAACTCCTTGTTTGGGGGTGCACTGCTTGAGATGGAGACAACAGAAGTGATTAATGAACTGATGGAAAAGATCAAAGAGGCACAAGTGCAAAGAGAGTGCCTTGATTATGTGAAAAACCAGGACGGTGTGTCTTGGAACGATGATGGTTTGCTGCTGTTCCAAAAGAGGATTGTTATTCCTCGAGGGCCATTAACTGAGGAGGTTATGGCAGAGGCTCATAAGGGCCGGTTCACTATCCACCCTGGTGCCACAAAAATGTACCAGGACTTAAAAAGGAATTTTTGGTGGCCGGGCATGAAGAAAGACATAGCGGTCTACATGTCCAAGTGTCTAATTTGTCAGAAAGTAAAGATCGAGCACCAGAAACCGTCTGGTAAACTTCAACCTCTGGAGATTCCACAGTGGAAGTGGGAGAGTATTTCCATGGACTTCGAGGTGGGATTGCCTAAAACCCAGGCTGGTTGTGACTCTATCTGGGTCATTGTGGACAGATTGACCAAGTCTGCCCATTTTCTTCCAGTAAAGGTGAGCTTCACTACAGAGCAGTTGGCCAAACTATATGTCCGTGAGATTGTGAGGCTTCACGGGGTGCCCGAGAGTATCATCAGTGATAGGGACCCGAAGTTCACATCTCGGTTCTGGGAGGCGCTGCAGGAGGCTTTTGGTACGCAGTTGAGATTGAGTACCGCCTATCACCCTCAGACTGACGGACAGACTGAGCGGACCATCCAGACATTGGAGGACATGCTGAGAGCTTGCACGTTGGAGCAGGGTTCTGCATGGGATAGGTACCTTCCGTTGGTTGAATTCTCGTACAACAACAGTTTTCATGCTAGTCTGGGCATGGCACCCTACGAAGCGCTGTATGGTAGGAGGTGTCGGACTCCTACCTGCTGGTCTGAGGTTGGAGATAAAGAGCTATTCGGCTTGGACTTTGTCCAAGATACTACCCTTCAGATCCAGATGATCAGGGAAAAGTTGAAGCAGGCGCAGAATCGTCAGAAAAGCTACTACGATGTCAAGCATCGACCACTGGAGTTCAGTGAGGGTGAGCACGTGTTTGTGAAACTTTCACCTATCACCGGTGTTGGACGGGCACTCGGCGTGAGGAAGTTGAGCCCTCGGTTCATTGGGCCCTACCAGATCCTTGGTAGAGTAGGACCTGTTGCCTATCGACTTGCCTTACCCCCGAACCTAGCCAACATCCACGACGTGTTTCACGTGTCTCAGCTTCGGAGGTACATAGCAGATCCTTCGCACGTGGTGCAGCCGGATGATGTGGAGGTTCGGGAGAACCTAAAGACTCCCGTCGGACCACTCAAGATCCTCGATCGAGGCGAGAAACAGCTTAGAAGCAAGATCATTCCGATGGTCAAGGTGTAGTGGACTGGGCGTAGTCCCGAGGAGTGCACGTGGGAGAGAGAGGATGAGCTTCTCCGACAGTATCCCGACTTTTGAGACAGATATGTTTCTGATTTTGAGGACAAAATCCTTAAAAAGGTGGGGTGAATGTAAGAACCCGCACCGTTAATTAAGGTAATTAGTAGGTTAATTATGATAATTAGGAAATAATTCCATAATTGACCTTAATAATTATTAATGGGCTTAGATAATTATATTGAGTGAGTAAAAATGCTGAAAGTCGCTTTTCGGAAGAAAAGCGCAGATACCGGTTCTGCTACTCGGTATAAATGCGTACCGGAAAAGTATCCCGGAAAATTATAACGAATGCATGATAATTACTAGAATATTATGTAGGACTTGTAAAACAAGTTTCAAGTCAAAATGACGTAATCTGATGCCAGAACTGATACTGGCTATGGAAAAGCGCGTACCGGAAAGGTGCTCCGAAAAATAAAATAAAAATATGACAAATCTTAGAAAAATGCGTAGGTCTAGAATCCGAAGTTTGGGATCAAGATCTTTTACTTTGCGATTAAGGCTAATACTGCGCGTTTAAGTGGCTTGCCTATAAATAGACCCATTAAGGGCACAAAACCCTAGGCCATAATATTTCCTACGTGAGTTGCTGTAGCTGCCATTCTTCTTCTTCTTCTTCTTCTTCTTCCTTCTTCATTCTTTAGCCAAGTTATCACCTTTCATGCTTGTTTAAACATTTGTGAAGGTGAGAGTTAATCTTGGGGCTGCATTGTGGCCATCATTCTGAGTTGAGAGAGCTGTGTGTGTAGTTAGTGAGCATGAGTTTGGAGCTTTTGTAATGGCTATTTTGTGGTAGTCATTGTGAGCTTCAAAGTGCCTTCTTGTGGTGCAAGAACCCACCTTGAAGTGCCATTTTCGTGCTCCAATTCATGCACCAATTTTTTTCTAAGTTAAAATCCACTATACCACACATTAACACAAAACTCAAAAAATCCATTTCATGCACCAATTTTTTTCTAAGTTAAAATCCATTTTTTTCGCTTAAAATTTTCATTGCATTTCTAGCATTAATACATCATTCTAAGACATTATCATCTAATAGACATTTTCCATTTGAGCTCTCTAACACCACATATCACAAAATCCCTCTTTAGGGTCAATTATCACAATTCAAAATTTAACCAATGAAATGTTGAAATAACTCATCCAATTGAACGGTATAAGGCTCCACCTAAGTATACTCCACCATTGGAGCATTTGAAAGCATCATGATCACCCTTTTCTCCAAGCAAACCGCGGCCTAAATGGATAAGGATATCCTCACACACTAAATTTCAAGGCTAAACAATGCTACCAATGGGTTTAGGAGGTGTTTTCCATCAAGATTCAACACAAACTTTGTTGAATTTGGTTGGCTTATGGAAAGGAACAATTTGCGCAAAAATGGAGGGCTTTGGGCAGGGCTGTCGCGGCCAGAAGAGGGAGGAACCGCTTGTGAGGGAGATGAATAGTAACTTAGTAAGTGTTTATTTGACTTAAAGTGGGTACCGGATCCCACGTGATTTAAAACTCATCCGAATTTCCCTCCGATCATCACTAAAATTCACAATTTAAAAACCTAATGAGAAATTATAATTTTTCATCTTAACAAAATCCTTTAATTTTACTCCCTCAGATAAATTTGGAGCTTTCCGGTTGTTCGGAATAACACTGCTTTAAGGTACAGCGCGCTCCGTTGTCAAACTTCCACAAATTGACTTAAATCCCTCAAATATTATCAGAAATCATATTTCCTATTTCTATGGACCATTTAAAATCAATATTTGAAACCTAGAGCTCAAAATTCCACTGGCACTTTTTACGGTGCAACCTGACTGCGGTATTTTTACCCGCGAAAAACACTATTCACTGATTTTTCTGAAACTTGCCTATCCACTCAATTTTTCGTTCTGAATCCATTTCCAGACTTATTTTTATCATCTGAGACCTTCTGCTCAATTCTTTATCTTCCTAGGGTTACGTGTTGGCTAATTACCGTTTTGCCCTTTCTTTGTATTTTGGCCTAATCTTTGAGATTTTTACTAATCCATCACTTAATTTCTCACTTAATACTTTAATTACTTAAGTTAGAATTTGTGAGTTCCTCAAATATGATCATGCCACCTCAATTTGCTATTTAAAATTATCAATTACAATAAAATACATAAAGATCATAGTAAAAAAAGTCGAAAATCAAACTTATCTAAAATCATGAAGTCCTCAGTAATCATCTCACTTAATAAAAATCTTGAACATGAAATTATCTAATGCGATCTACCTCCACGCAATCCAAACGTAAGAATCTCAAGACTGGAGTTGTTATGTCATATGTGTGTGACTTTTTTATTCTCTTCCTTCAAATCAATAATGGACGTGGGCCACACAACTGGAACTACAGCAACTGCAATATTCGCCGCGATTAAATTAATTTGATTCTATCGGGGGTTGGACTTTTTTTAAAAAAAAAACAACCAAAATGACATATTGTTAAAACTAAATTATTTAAAAGTTATGTTTTATTAAAAAAGTTGTCTAATGCCACGTTTACTCGTTGCTAGATATAACAAATCTTGGATCTGATTTTTTTTTTTTAGATATTTCAATCAACTTATCATTTCGTGACTAATTTAATTTAAGATGGATTCTGAAAATTTCTATCAATTTTTGTAAAAAATAACACATGACAAAATAATAATTCAATTGCATAAAAAAAATCGTTTTACAGGGCTAATTATTTCTGACAGCAAATTTTTATCTAAACTACATGTGATAAATTTAATTGATGAAATTGATAATTGGTCCTGAAATATGATATTTTGACAATTTTATAGAAGTAACATTTGAATCATTTATTTTGAAAAAATGTGTCATTCTAGTCTTTGTACAAAATTTTATACTATAGTTATTATATATATTTTCTTATTATTTATGAGGGAGGTTATAGTTACAAATTTTTTTTTACAACCACTTACAACTATATCTTATCACCGTTGATTTTCGTAAATCAACGGATTAAACTTATTAATTAATTATTAATTTACAATAAATGATAATAGTTGATTGACGGAAATCAACGATGATAAGATATGGTTATAAGAGGTGATAAAAAACTTCCCCGTTATATATTATTGAAAAAAATAAATGAAAAACAATTAAACTTTAATTAATTTTTAAATTTGTAATAAAACACATTGGTCCTATTCATTTAGTTTTTAAATTTGATTCACATTGTCTGGGGAATAGCGTAATGGTCTTGGCTTCGTTTTTTTTTTTGCGAGAGGGTGTGGGCCCATAGTCCTTGAAATTTTGGGGTTTGGCATCTACTTTAAGGTTAATTCCACATTGGTTGGCAGTGGGACTGAGAGAGGAGAGAGACCGAGAAAAGACAAGACAACGATGTAACCAACGTATGCTTCTCGTGGAAGGTTTTCACATCTCTCACTATTGTTACCTTCATCTTCATTGAAGAATGCAAAATAGCAACAGTTCCCTCTTTTTATTGGCGAGTGATGACTTGTGACTTTACCTAGTTTTGAACCAGGTTGTTCCCCTCCTAGTGCTTTTGCTTTTTTCACTCCCTTATTTGAACGGTTAGTTTTTCTTCTTTTTCACGATTTTACGACAACTCAAAAAAAAAAAAAAAAAAAAAACAGATTCAATAGAATCAATACACCACATAACCCAGATCATTTCTGGCAAAGTGTCTTTGTCATTCGTGTTTGGTGGAATCAATAATTGAAGTTTCAAAACAAACCCCTTTCATTCAAAGGATAGGAATAGCCTTCCTCACTTTACTGCTGTGAAGTGCAGGGTTTTCCACTTATTGGGTGAAGAACAATTTTCAGGGTTTGTTGTTGGTTCACCTGAATCTTTCGTTTTGATTATTTGGAATTGTGGGTATGCAATGAAGTGTGCAGATTTCATGGATAAATTCTGAAAGTTCGTTTTTTTTTTTTTTCCCCCAAAAAAATTTCAGTTGGATAAGCATGTTACCTGAGCCGTGTGATTCAAACATGCTTCTGTCTCTGCCTGATGATGTATTTGCCATCGTTTCTGAGTTCCTATTGCCGAGAGATTTGTGTAATTTGGGTCTGTGCTGCAGTAGTTTGAACGCTCTTGTGGCATCTGAAAAAATCTGGCTCACTCAATGTGACGTTTTGGACATAGTGCCCCATAAGGACCTTGTTGAGTGGAGAAAGGGTGTTTCATCTTACAAGGCACTTTGCCGTTTTCTGCTGAGTGTTCAGCCATTGATTGGATTATGGGTTTATCAGAATCCTGAGCTTGGCAACGTGGTGTATGTGATGCCTGGTTTTGTTTCAGTTGTTGGTTGCAGGATAATTCCTCAGGAGCTTGGTCCATTGGGTATTGAAGAAGGTCCTATTCTCTGGGCATCTGTTTTTGAAGTTATTGGTAATTTTGATGGTTCAACCACATGTCTACTTCATGGAAGGGAAAAGGGAATTGACTATGTTTATCCCGGTTCACTCAAGCCTATAGAGAAATCTTGCAATGTACTATTGCTTGAGGTTGAACCTGGGCAAAATAAGAGTGTAAGTACTTTGTCGCAGAGTAAAAGCTTTGAGCACCACTCGGGCGTGGAGTTATCCAGGAAGGTTTGTAGGTCAAAAAGTGAAGTTTCTATGTCGCAAAGGATGATAGGAAATAACGAGGCAATGTGTATATTCAGCAAATTAGCTTTCTGTGATAGAAGAAAGTTGCTTGAGGTCACTACTAGCCAAGTTCGACAGAAGGTTCCTGATAGGGTGATTGGGCCATTGTTTCCTAGGTTAAGGGATGATGAGGAAAACTTTCAGAAAGATTTGGTGCTCTTGCGGGAAAGAAGATCATTCCTGTGTCAAATGTGCACTCTTGGTTGTAATAGTCACATGGACTATAAGCCAAGTTCTCAAGAGGCAGTTGGTCCAATGCAATTAGAGCTGGATGATATCAGAACAAGTCTTGACTGTTCAAGTGCTATGTGTAATCCTTTGCATGAGGAGGATGGTCGCACACAATGCATCAAGAGAAAAAGTCTAGGTGGGGTTTTCTGGAGTAGCCTTAAACAGATGCTTGGAAGATCAAATTCAATTAATGGAAGTCATTCAGTTTCCAAGAAGGTTACTTCAAGCAGTGAGATTAGGCATGCACGGCTTCAAGAATTTCTGAGATTAAGTGACACAATAAGGCTAACATTAAATGCCTCAACTGTTAAGCTATCTTCTTATCGAGCGTGGCCAAATATGCATGACAATCGATTTGCACTATACAAGTTGCCTTTGCGAGTTCCGAGAGATGACCAAGAATATGCTGGTTTATGGGGAGGAACTTTTGGTTGGCCTCCTGGAAAGCCTTCTGAAGACAAGCCTGGAAAGGCTTTATTCTTTCTTTTGCTCTCTTATGAGGAGTCTCAGGGACAACAGCAACTCATTGCAACCAAAATATTGGAAGGCACACACTATGTCTTGCATCCTAATGGTTCAGCAATGTTTATAGCGAATATCAATGATCCTTCATCTGAACCCTTTCCTTGGGACACTAATGCAGACTCGTTTCCAGTGAATAATATCAAGCATGCTTTCACGGGAGAGGGTATTGCAAGTGGTTATGGGTTCAGATACCCTGGATCAAAGCCCGGTTCCCTCTTTGTTTTTGAAAATGGGGTCCTTGCCTTCATTTGGAAGGAGTCAAGGGCTGTTTTGACCTTGCAAAGACTTAACTTGCTAGAACTTTTGAAGAAGGGTGAAAGGGTACCCTCACTGCCTCCCGTTGCCAATTTTTCATATCTGACAAAGTCCTACTCAAATGTGTTTACCGGCTTTCCTAGCACTTCAAATTGTTTGTCTTGAACAAGGTTTGCCTTAACCCTCACATGTCAGCTTCTTTTACTTCAAAATTTCCCCTCAATCTGTGCATGTCTTTATTGGTTTTTGGTTTCCTATAAATATTGTAGCTATACAGTTTTGTGTTAAATTGCTTAAATAGGTAATTAGATCTCATGATTTTTTGGTGATCATTCTCAACTACTTTGGCCTAACATTAATGTATCTGACCATGGGCTTAAGTATTATAGTTACAAGTATAATGAAGCATAGGCTGATGCACAACCAACTCCAAGCATAAAGTTCTCCTTCAGACTAATTTACACTAACCATCTTTTTTATGGTTATTATATTGAAACTACAAGTAATACATACTGCAATTTTATTATTATTATATTTTTTATGTTTTAGGACTTTCAAGAAAATCAAAATTTTATTAATGGTTCTGGCAAAAGATTAAAAAATTTAGAACAGCAATCACCACAAGAACTGTCAGCTGCTTTTTTCTATACTTAAGTGTGTTTTAAAATCCGGCTTGGACTAGCCCCGGTTTCGGTAACCTGATGCCCTCACTGGTTCGAGTTGGGCATCGGATAGGTTATGCATTCGAACCGGTTGACCCGGTTTGAACCGGACCGAAAACAGGGTTCAACCGGTTAAATATTAAATTGTGTAAAATATATACATTTTTCTAGCAACGAGATTCGAACTTGAGTCCCCATATTTGAGGATGGGAAGATTTATCACTGGACCACTTTTATTTATTGGATATAATGTTCATAATTTAATATTTATTATATATTATTTTGAAATCCGATTGAACCCGGTTGAACCACTGCTCCAGTACCTCGACCGAGTCGATGATCGGTCCGAGTTTCAAAACACCGTAAACAAATGGAAATTCTTATATGTCTTTTAGAAACAAATGATTCTGCGACACCTTAGACTAATTGCCTTAGTTCACCATAGGCATACATATACAAGTATCCTGCTTGTGAGAATTGGTGGCATTTTAACAGCGTGATATTATTAAGAGTTGCAGATGGATTGTCAGTTTATTTATTTGCTATTGTGGTTTGCGTATGTCACATTATTTTACATGTTTTATTTTAAGAAAGTATTATTTATGTTTTAACTATGTATGCAATAACTTTTACATAAACTATGTATGCAATAACCTTCACAAACTAGGGGAAATTTACAGTTAGTAGAATAGGGATCAACAGATTAGTAAAATTACTGGAGATGGAAAATGTATCTGTGGTACAAGATTTTTCGGAATCAGATTTTATAATTCTCCAACAATATGATCTATCTGGGTAAGAGAGAAGGATATCCACAAATCTGACAGCAGGGCCAGCACCAACGTGCCATTCTGTCAATGTTATGAAATGCATTGTAACATCATTATATATGACTATGTGGCTCTTCTGTTATAAAATTGCTCGTTTGGATTATTTTTTGTTGTTGTCTATGACTATGTACATGATGGTAGAAGATTTGAGATGTACGCAATCAAAATCTGTGAAGGCTAATCTTAATTGCTAGTTACCCTGCAATATTGTCCCCTTTCTAAAGAAATTCTAAGCCATGGTTGCATGTTTCTTTACAGGCAAATATAACACTAGTATATTAGTGGGCTTAGGACTCAAATTGTTTTTCTGCACCTAGATTACTATTGACAGAGAGGCTATAAGCTTCCTAGCTGCTGTTGGTGGTTGCTGGCTTCTGGTTGTCACAGAATACTCTTACTGCTTTTGGGTTTTCATATTGCTGCTTCTTGAGACCAAAGATGGATGTAATCTTTGTCAACTAATGTATTATGGGTTATTATCTTATCTTCTGCAGGTATATCACGCTGTTTGTTTTACTATATATGGGAGAAAGTATAATTTAAGGATTCTAATAAAGTTTTTCTCCACATTGGATGTATAAATTGGCATGATGATTACCCTTGTGTGCCAGACTTACCTTCCTGAACGTAATAGCACAGACATGGTTTCATATACTATCATCAATTCATCATCATGTAAACAAAATTTCACCACTCCGCTTTGCCCGGTGGCCATTTCTATGTTTGGGGAAATGCTAGGTGGGTTATATAAAACACTTCACACCATAAAATAATTAAAGTATGGCTTTAATGTTTCTGCAGTGAAGTGAATGTAGAGAATTTATTTATATTCACTACCAAAATGATGTCGTTTGTTGTTTTGGGTTGAAAGATTAAAAAGTTATAATAATAAAAACTATTATAACCTTGGAATAAATTATAATTATAAAAATATCTTGATTTTCGCCATAAAATGACGTCATTTTGTATTCAATGTAGATAACTTATCTGTATTGACCGCAGAAAAGATAATAATATATATAAATTCAATTTAAAAAATTTATATTTTTTTATTATAATATATATAGAAATATATAATAATAAATACAAGTGATTTTTTAAGTATGTAAAGGTGTTAAGTCAAAATATCTGCAACAATTATAAAATTACATTGTTTGGAAGTTGGTGAATTAATGAAAGATATTTTAAGAATTTTATTTGTTTATTAGTTATATGAATCTTATCAAAATACTTTTTATTAATTTCTCAACTCTCAAAATGATATAATTTTATCAAGAAAAAATGATAAACCCTTTATTTTTTGAGACTAATTCTTTTATGGCTTGAAGCGATTTTTATCACTAGCTCTAAAGTGCTTTTTTTGAGACTAATTCATTGATGACTTGAAGAATAATAATTTTTACCACTATAGAATGCTTGTCGTGAAAATTAAACTCACAATTTTATCAATCACAAAGGCCCAACCCTACATTCCACTTCCCAACTGAGATATATGTTAGGTTAGAAACCCTTCATTTAAATATTGGGAATGTTGATTTGTGCAAAAAAGAAAAGAAAAAAGAGATCTACCCTTTTTTTTAATAAACTTGGGAATGTTGAATTTAAATTTGTGAGATAAAAAACATGTGAGTTGGTCAGCTTCCGTTAAAAGAGATCCAGCCTCTGTTTTTTTAATTAAACTTATGTTAGTACATTCGACGTAAAGAGTAAGCGTCTGTTTTTGGTACATTCGATAAAAACAAAAAGACCACGCCCTAACAAATAAAACTCCCCTGGCTGATGCCGCCATAAGGAGCATTTTTAAAGATGGAGTGAAGTGTAAAAATCCGTGATAATCTTACAATATTATTTCATATACTTCTCACTTTTAATAATCGTATATTAAAGGGCAAAATAATCGTGTAGGAACACACGGTCAGCAATTATAAGATTATAAAAATATTCTAACTTTAATGACGCCACTGCGCACGTTGAGAAAACAACGAAAAAATTTGTAATATACCTCATGGTTATTCAATTAAAAAATGGGAAAGTATTTAAAGGAGGTAAAATTGTGTTATTTTAAAAGAGAGTATAGATAAATAAGGAAGAGAGAGAATGACAAAAAAAAGGTAAAAAAAATATGGTGAAGAGTAAAATGATATAAGTTGTGTCATTTAAAAGAATAAATATTTTTCTCTTTAAAAATTTAATATTTGACTTAAAAAATATTTAATTTTTTCTCTCTCCTCTTCTATCAAATTTTTATTTTTTTCATTCCTCGGTCTCACTAAATATTATGTGCTACAGAAGCAATAAATATGCTCTCAAAACAAGGCCAACAAACAACCAATAGAAGTAGGTCGAGTTTCTACCCTTTCTCAATTCTCATTATCCTCTCTATACTCTATTTAAATAATGAATATATTATTTATTACACTTCAGCAATACTTTATTTAGGAAATAAATATATTTCACTGTAATTCATTTCATATTTTTTACTAGACTAAGTAAAATAGATTTTGAACAAATAGTAAGAGTGAATTTGTTTGTACATTTTAGAAGTAATTTTCATTAAAAAAATATGTTCTAACTAGTTTTATGACTGCTAACTAGATGTTTTTAAGAAAATAAAAAAATTGCTGAATAATTTTAGGGTTTAATGTTTTCATATTGTATATAATAAATTTAGGATTTAATGTTTTCATATACAAACGAAAATTGTATATAAAATTCAAATTTTGTGTGTCTGTATCTCTCTTAAGATGACATAACTTTCTATCATTTAAAATGACAAACACTTTTCCCATAAATTTATCTCTTGTACATATATATAAAAATGTGTGAATCCCATATAGATCCATGTGAGGAGAAGAAAATAAAAAGAAAAAATATGAACTCCATATACTTTTATGAGCCTCTCATCCTCTCATATTTAAAAAAATATGACATTGTCATGTGTGATAATCATAATCATATAAAAGTAAATCAACAACTATGATTTAATAACTACTTATTTTAATATTTTCTCTCTCTTCTTTTATCACCATTGATATATTTGTGTATGATTATGACCACATGACCTTGTCATATCTTTTTTAACATGAGAGGATCTGCTCCTTATTTTTATATAAATGTAAGAAATAAGTATATTTCAGAAATAATAAATCTATACTTTTATCAGAAATTATGAAAAGATAATTTTTTAAGGGAAAAATATTTATCTTTTAAAATAACACAACTTATATCATTTCACTCTCACAAAGAGGTGAGATCCACACCTTTATTTTTTTATCAACTCTCTCTCATCTTTTATCTATGTCTTCCTCTCTCTTAAAATGACACACACTTATATACTTTAAAATGACACACACTTTAACTATTTTTTAAATAAAAATATCTTAATATAATAGAAAATTTGTTTGTTTTGTTGCGTTGTGTCTTGCGGAATTTTCTAACGTGCAAACTAGAACCGTTTATTTCGTGCCTCTAACAAATAAAAAATGGAGAGAATGTAAAAATTATACGGAGAAAAAAAAAAAAAAAGTTTATGCATGCGTCGTATTTTTAAAGGAAGATGCACCAACAACCGACAGATTGAGCGAAGATGTGTTCGTCTCTTGCAGAATATAAAAAATAGGTAGGACTGTTATCAAAAAAAAAAAAAAAAGGTAGGACCACTAAGAAAAAGTGAGCCAAAAGTAATATTATATTAAAAAAAATTCAAAATAAATGGCAACAGAATGAATGAGCTGAACATCGTAGTAGAAGATGTCTGTAATACTGCCTTTCTTGTTGACCTTATTGGCTCTATCTCAAGCTCAACTACACTCCGATGATCCACCGCCACCCTCATCCACCGTCTGCATCGTCGGAGCCGGCATCGGCGGGTCCTCCGTCGCCCATTTCCTCCGCAAATACTCGCCGGAGTCCACTCCCGCCATCAAAGTCCGAGTGTTCGACCGCAACAGCATCGTCGGGGGCCGCATAGCCACCGTGACCATCGCGAACGAGACCTTCGAAGCCGGAGCTTCCATTCTCCATCCCAAGAATCTGCACGCTGTTGATTACAGAAAGCTTCTCAACCTCAAGGTCAAACAGTCTCTTTCGGATTCTCTCTCTCTTGGCATTTGGGATGGGAACAAGTTTGTTTTCAAAACGGTTAAGATTAGTTGCAATATTCCCCTCATCGATGAGCTCCTTAAACTTCCATTCATCGAAAATCTCGTATCCCTCGTTAATTCGGGTCTCATGTTCGTCCGTTATGGCTTCTCGCTTCTTAAGATGCAGAACTTTGTTCAGGTATTTCGTCTTTGTGTTTATCTCTCCACTTTTTTTTTTTTTTTTTCTTTTTTTAATGAAATAGGATTAACTATAATCAGATGCTGATTGTGATTTATATAGTAGGAATTATGATTTAATATAGGTACTTAAGCGGTTAACTATAAGTAGATTGTTGGTTAAATAGGTTTGATATAGCTGGTTAGTGAAAGTGATTTGAGTGTGTGTGTGCCCGAATTAACATGATCATGTTAATTAACATGATCATGTCATTTGGCAATCATAACCATACATGAGTGAATGAATGGTGATAAGATAGGAGAGAGAAAAAAATATAAAGATCGAAAATTACACTATCATCATATTATTAATGGTTAAGATACTTCCACATGATATGATCATGATAAATTACACATGAGAGGATCTATTTCCGATTGTTATTACAATTATGGATGTTGCTTTCTAATGATGTTGTAATTTAGAGTGCTGTGGGGAGGTTCTTAAAGTATTACGAGGAACCTGGTTCGAGGCCAATTTTCGAGACTGTGGATGAGATGCTGAAATGGGCTGGTCTTTATAATCTAACTACCAGGACTTTGCAAGATGAATTGGTTGATTCTGGGTTGTCTCCCTTGTTGATCAATGAACTTGTCACTGTAAGAATTTCTTACTATCCTTTTGAATCTAGAGCACAAATTCACAATTAATCTTCTGGCAGTTCTGCATAATGCATTGAAAACACTATTTTCATCGTTTTACCATTACAGAACTACAAGCCTGCTTATTTGTTAATTGTGATGCTGCACATGGTGACACACTCACAGTCACAGACAAGGAAAACACTATTTTGTTTATTTATTTATTTATTTTTTCGGGGGTCTTAAAACAACTATATCAGGGTGAACAATTTGGGGAGCCATGAACAATACTTCAAAAGTAGATGCCAGCAAGTTTTTCAGGGTTTGTAATTTGTGTGTGTTACGATAGTTATTTGTTTCAACTAAGTGCCAATTTAACAGTGATGGTTTATGTGAAAGCGTTATGTTGCTGTAGAACAAATGATCTCACACCTCTACAAAGGAGCAGCCTATGAGATTTAAAATAACTTATCAGAACATGGATTTTTGTTCTGTTTGTTTATGTAGGTCATCACACGAGTTAATTATGGCCAGAGTGTCCTCATGAGTGGGTTGGCTGGTGCAGTTTCTCTGGCAGGATCAGGTGGAGGATTATGGGCCATCGATGGAGGCAACTGGCAAATGGTCGCTGGACTGATTAATCGGTCAGATGTTGCATTACACCTGCATGAAGAAATAAAATCTATTGCTGACCTGGGAGATTATTATGAACTCAACTCAACCAAAGGAAACAGCTATACCTGTGAAGTTGCTGTGGTTGCTACACCATTGGATGAGTTAAATATTAAATTTCTTCCCCCAATTTCAGTTCCTGAGAGAAAATTACAGCACACGCATGCAACTTTTGTCAGGGGCCTTTTGAACCCTGTGAGTATTCTGAAGACCTGATAGTCATAAACCTACTGGCATTATGTAGTACAGATTTCATCCTTGTCAGTCTGATATATCTTCTTCTTTTATTGTGCACCAGGTATACTTTGGTCTCAAGGCTGTGACAAAAGTTCCAGATCTTGTGGGCACATTAGAGGATCCTAACCTTCCATTTACAAGCATTTCAGTTCTCAAGAAGCACGACGAAAAAGAATATACTTATAAAATATTCTCTCGTCAACCAATGGCAGACACATTATTGGATAGCATCTTCAGGTAATAATATCAACAGTTAGTTAATTTTTCCGTGCATTAAAAACTTTAAGTTACCCTGCTGATTTGTCTATCAAAATATATCTTACAAACCTGCTCAATTCCTGTCAGAAAAGATGTCTAGTCCATAATTTGGGTAAGCCATCGATTCTCGCATCAAACCTAATACTAAAACTGTGGACTCTGATTAATCATTTAGCCCTAAGGTGCAAATGGGATGCATCAGGGTTGGAACCTAAATGTTCATATTTACTTGTTGATGTGCTTTGTGTTTAATTGCTGTCCCGTCTCCCTCCCCACAAAAATGAGAAGAAGAAAACTTGAACCAGGTTGTAACTTGTGTTTATTGCTGCCCCTGGCAGTGTGAGGAAGGAGACAATTCGGATAAACTGGGCTGCTTATCCTCATTACCACGCCCCAGAAACATTTGCACCATTTATATTGGATGGGAAGCATCTGTACTATGTCAATGCATTTGAAAATGCAGCTAGCACCATGGAGACAAGTGCAGTGGCAGCTGAGAATATTGCCCGACTCATACTGGCAAGATATTTTGGCATTGTGCATTCATCTAATTTGACTGGTAGTTCTCAAGGAGTGGGTACTCATTTAGATTTGTGATACAGTTATTGTAATATATTAGTTTTTGGGTGATGTTGAAAGATTTTGTATAATTTGCATCTGAAAATCCGGGAAAGCAAATCAAGCAATGTATAAAGATGGGACTATTAAATAATTGCTCTCTCCCATTTGTATATAATCATGTTATTAATGGATAGTGCGTTTGATTGTTGAGATTTCAATTTCTATTGAGGATTTCGTAGAGGTTGTATCGGCTTCATAGACAATAGTCCGTTATTAATGATGTTTCGCTTAGAAAATGAACCAGGGATTTTTCAGCCACAATAGTCCATTTCTTGGACACAACTCGGCTTACCAATTGTGTCATCCTTTGGGGTTGCGTTTTTATTTTTTTGGTCACTAAACCCCTTTGAGTTTGGGTTAAAGTGAAAAAGAAGAAGTTAAATTCGATTAACTTTGTAGTTTCATAAGTTAAGTGACAAGCATGTGTCTTCAAAAAAATTATTGAAAAGTTAAGATTTCAACTGTAGTTAATAAATTTAAAACTATTATTAATTTAAGCAAATAAACTTTATAACTTACATACTTTATTTGGTGATTCTATTTGTAAGTCAACAAAGGTTGAGTGATTTCTTATACATTCCATTCAACATTTATTATTAAACACGTGTAAAGTTTGTACAAATAATATACAAAATGCACCTCCATTAGATGCTTATTGTTTTTAAGATTAAAAAAATGTTTAATAGTTTGAATTTTATGTTTCCAGTTTCACAGGAAAACTCTCCGATTCTCCACTTCTTTTTTGCACCAAGTGTTAAATCTAATTAGACTTGATATCCTTACTTAATGTACATGGTTTTAAAACCACGAAAACCAACTTAGTGTTGTTCAATTTTCTTTTTTTCTTTGGAACTTTTAAGTATTCTATATACAAAATGTCATCGTAGTATGCTGTGCAATCAACTTCGCAATCTAAGCCGTAAATCCTTGACGCACAACCTTGTGGCTGATGAATGTCAAGTCTTTCTTCCTCCACAAGAAAAGAGAAAGCAGACTAGAAAGAGACAACATTATCCACCAGGTGTTCGGGATATTAGGGACAATTTTATAATTGACTAGATGTCTACGCTTTACATTGACATATCTAACGTACATAATGTGAAAGAGTGGCTAAGGAAGAAAAAACAAAACAAAGTATGATTATCTCAATATATGATTCATGTTAAGGTTGATTTATCATAGGGTTTTATAATTCTCATGTAACCTGAGAATTGAAATCTCATGTTGTAGAGATAAAAAACATGTGAGACCCATATATTAAAAAATTATGTGTAGGACCCACATCATTTATTATATATGCATTATATGCACATCTGTACAAATTGAATATAAATGCAAATTAAATGTCTGTTTCTATTTAAATTTTATGTTTTTCCTAAGGCTAGGCTCTCCTCATGTAACCAAAAAATAAATAAAATATCACTACAAATAATTAAACCGATCAAAACTCCATTAACTGCACGAAATTTGCAACGTATGGTACAGGCAGACATGAAGACTAGGTACTGCACCTTGGTTTGCAAAGCAGTTGAGATGTTTCGGTGACAATATTCTTCAAGCTGCCAATGGTTCCTCCATAACTGTTGCACCATCAGCATTAGCAGTTAGCAAATTTCTTTTCTACTTTTTTTTTTTTTTTGCGGGGAGAGGGGAAGATACCTTTTCTTTTTGTAGATACTTCAGCATCACTTGTAGCTGGTGCCTTGGTTGGGACATCAGGAAGGTCCAACTTTTCGTTGATTTCTTCAGGAGCTGAGGTAGGAACTTCTGGAAGATCATGGACTGCAAGCTGATGGCAATAATATGAACTCAGTCAATTGCCATAAAATAACTTATAGGGGCATGATGCATCTATTTGCAAATTCATGCCTCTTTGATTGATTCAGAATTGTTAATTTGTTTTGCATGATTTATGTCAGTATTTCCTTCATATCGATTTTATAAAGAACCAATTCAACCCAAAAACTTAAGCTATTGGGTGAGGCTACATTAATGATTTTATATATCTCAACACGCCCCCTCACACGAGAGCCCACTGGGCTTGAAGGGTGGACAATGCACAGGCCCACCTCCTTGTGCGAACAAAGAAATTCCACTTGAAAGAAAGTGGGGGACGGCGAGAATCGAACCCGGGACACAAGGCTCTGATACCATGTAAAGAACCAATACAACCAAAAAACTTAAGCTATTGGGTGAAGCTACATTAATGATTTATATATCTCAATAATTTTCCTAATTTTTAATTCATGATCTCTGCAGTCAATTACTAGCTCAAAACTTTGTTAAGAGGCAGACACATTGTTGAATCATATGTTTCCAGTGGCAGCATAACTACCAGGAAGTTACATTACGCAGATAATCGCAGTACACTTCTTTTCATCACTAGATGCCATGCCACATATAAACTTAGGTGCTCATTCATCATGTGACAAAACCAAAGCAAATTTAACCTACAACTGAAGAAGCTCCACTAACCTTGGGTAATATAATAAGGGATAGGTTATTCTCACACCGATATAAGAATAAGAAGTATTACAATTCATTTTTGGCTATTAATTCACTCGTATCATTCACACAAGTAAAAAAAATAGAGTTGTTAGATATAAGTGTGATGAACGGCCAAAATTGAGAATAAATGTAAAATGATCCTGACCCATATATAATAATATGCCATTCCACTAGCTAAAAGGTACAGTAGTAAGGAAAAAGGGTTTAATTGTAGCATAAATCAATATATAATAATATATGTCCCTTCCATACTACTTGATTGAATCAATAGTTCAGTTGGAACAATTTTAATGGATGATACTGAAGTAGACAAGAAGTTAATACAAAATTGCAAAAATTGAAAATCCATATACCTGGGTTTCCAAGTTCTCAAATTCTGCTAAAATCTCCTCCTCGTCTTCTGCTGATAATTTCTCCCCTAGTATTGCGTTAATTTCCTTCAAATTCATTATGGCAACCATCAGTAATCATCAAATGTAAACAAAAAGAAAGCAAGAGACGAAAATTGACAAAAAAAAGTATCAGCCAAACATTAATAGCCAACACCACTTAAAGCTCAATCAAACCAGTACAACCTTGTTTCAATCTTCTTTTTTTTTTTTTTTTTTTTAAAAAAGTACAATCCTAGTACAATAAATCTAGACATGAAAATCAGTTCTCAAAAGCAGCAAGAGTAAGGAAAAGAGTGAAATCAAGCTCACATCTTGATAAGCTTTAGCTTCAGCAGTGTCATCCATAAGTTTCTGAACATCCTCAATGTTTATCTCACTTTGTATGGCTTTCATTGCATCATTACCAGCCTTCAAACTTTCTGACACAGACTTCTGCTTGCTTGCCAGTTCAATGTCTGCTAACTGAACCAAAGGAACAAGTGCACGTATTTGTTTTAGGCATATAATCATGTTAAAAGAAAGCAGTGTTGATGCAGACTTAACTCTTTAGAACATGACACCAAAAGGGGAAAAGACTGAATTGGCACCATGGACACAAACAATCGTAAAGCCATCAAAAGATGCAAACGGATAATGATTTAATTATTACTATATAAACACTCCCCACTAAATCTAGACTAACGAGGGTAAGGGTAAAGGTAAGGGCAATCCTTGTACGAAGTTTTATCTTTGCATATTTGCAAAGAGACTATTTCCTGGTTCGAACTCTTGAACTCTCAAATCTCAATTACAAAAGAGCAACTTTATCACTAATCTAGGCTTGCCCTCAATTTAATTATTATTGAAGAAAAAATGGACAAAACAAAGAAGCGAAATTAAGAAAATGACAGAAAAATAAAATCAATATTAAAATATTACTTGTTGCTCAACATTTATAAGCCATGCACCAACTTGCTTCAACAATTCTTCTTGTGCCTTTTTTTTCTTTAGTGCTAACAAGGCTCTGTCTTTCTTCTTTTCACGAATCAAGTCTCGTGCAGCTTGCTTTTCTGCTTCAATAACAGCGTCAAGCTGGAAAACAAGGAAAGCAAAAAATGAAAAAAGGAAATAACTCAAGTAAGGCAACATATCCTATAAGGTACTAAAATACTTATGTTCTAACTAAAATGCTATATCATCATTGACCAAATAGTCAAGACAACTTCAAAAGATCCTGAACTTGTTCAGTTAAAGAGCCATAAATTCATACACCCCTGATTAATAACAAAAAGTGAAAGCATCATCAATCTTCATCTAATCCATTTTTTCATACATCACACTTCTTAGCATTTTAAACAAGTTTATTTGCAAGCCAATTTGATTGCATGTGCCTAGGCAAGTAAGAATAGTTACTGAATTACCATGGAGTAAGAAACGACAGATGAGAAAAAAGGAAACAGTTGAAATATGAAAGCAATGTCTCTCTAAACTTGACAACAAAAGACATACATGAAAAGAAATGCAATTAACATGAAAAAAACAGATACACCATCGCATCTGTAAAGAACTTTGGATACACCACCTCAAAAAGTTAGGCACACCTACATGTGTAAATTTCACTACAAAGAAAGTGGGAGGCGGTGAGATTTCGAAGGCTATGATAGCCGGTAAAAAACCTTAAGATACATCACCCCAAAACCTAGCTCAAAGGATGGGAGTGCCCAAGGACTATATATATCAAGAGGATCCCACTACACCATTTTGATTACAAGGATGCTATAATACATATTAAAATATAAAACACCACTAATGATTAAAAAGGGTGTTGGTTTAGCTCAATTATTCTTGCATTGCCCCCATTAGCTTTCAACGAACAAATTCACAAAAAGGTAGAAATTTAATTGAAGCAAACCTTTTGCTGATATTGAGCAAGCTTGCGTCTTTGGGTCTTGAGTGCGAGGATTGCTCGATCAACATCTGTTACCTTTGGCTTCTTCACTAATAAATTACCCATCGATTCTGATTTCTCACTCTTCTGCTTAGGAATCGAATCATAGAGAAAACCGGGTATTCGTAATCATAGCCGCCAATTCAACCTCTTCTGTTTTTTTATTTTTAACTTTTCTTTTCAGAGACCAAACAATGAAACAAACACCAGCAGAGACCAACACTTCTACAGCCTGGCCATCATGGTTGAAAAGCTCGTAATTAAGAAGAGAAACCATTAATAACAGATTGGATTATATGTAAAAAAATTGATAAAAAGAAATTAATTTTGATATTCAAAAAAAAAATTAATTTTGCGCAAGGGATTAGTTTCGTTGAAATGAATGGAAAAACTGCTATTAATGTAATTAATTTTTTTTTATAGATATCAATTAATATCGAAAAGGGCTTATTTATTTATGGCTACTAATATAAAATGGATTAATGATGATCAAGAGGGAGAAAAATGAAATCATAATCATTCAAAAATTAATTAATTAATATAAATAAATAAAATAACGTAATTTTGAAATGATTCTTAATAAATTTATGTTAAGCTAAGTGAGAAATGTTTTTCCGCTGTACAAAATTCTAATAGTCTAATAGATATCAACTGATGTTAAAAACTCTAATAGATCTTAATAATTTGGTTTCATATTATTATTTAATAATGTATATCACATTATTTAATATATTTGACAATTCATATATTAATGGAATTATTAAATAATGTTATAATATATTATTGAATAATAATATATAAAAAATATTAACAATAAATGTTAAATTTTTTATTCAAATAACAAAAGACCGAAAAGGCTTATCTTTAAAATAAGGGATTATATTTTCTTATGCAATAGGAGATATGTTATCTCATGTTGCACTCATAATTTTATGTGGGTCTCATTACACGAAAAAAGAGGAAAATAAATTAAAGTGGGACCCATATACAAAGCAGAGACCGAAAGACACAAAGTAGGTTCTGATTAAATCTCCACAGATGAAACGACAGAGAGAAAGATCGAGGGGCTGCTGTAGACTAGTAAAACTTTTGGGATCAGCTACCACTTGGAATAACATTCGCTTATTCTGTTTTTCCTATGTCTGCGCCATATTGGTATCTTTCAATTGAGAACTCTTGAAAACCTGTAAAATGCATTTCTCCCATGGTTTTAATTTGAGGAGTATTCCAATTAGTGAGGACCTTACTTCTATTATCTACCCATGATGAAGATTGATGAAATTCCAAACTATCATACCAAACACATTGGTAAATTAAAAAAAATAAAGTATTATTTGAATATTAAAAACATAATATGCATAAAATGTTGTAGAATTGGTTTTTAGGTTTTTTAACGTTAGATAGTTGATCCCCACGGACACTTTGTAAAAATATGAAGAGTTGGGTCCGACACGGCGACACGCTCCGACATGGTGTCGGACACGCGGTTGACTTTTTCCGACACGTTGACCATTCCGACACGCGAATTTGACCGTGTCCGACACGGTCAAATGACATTTTCGTAATTTTTTTTAATCTTTTTTAAAAAATTAAAATATATTGAGAAAGCTTCCACCTGATCATATCAATCTTATTTTTTTTGTCTTTTTTCCCTTAAATAGATAAGAGATCATCTCAGCATCATTGTTGTCAATTCCTATTACACTCTTGTTATATCTCATTCTCCCTGATCTCTCTAATATGATTTATTCTCTCTATCTGATATTATGTCTCTCTCATCACAGTTTTTATTTTTTTTTGTTAAAGCTTCCATCTTTATAACGTGTTGATTGGTATTATTAATTTAGTTTCATTTTTTTGTTAAATTATTAAATGTTAAATGAAATATACACTCTATAAATTAAAAATATTATTTAATATTAAAACGTGTCCCAACGTGTCGAAATCCATAATTTTTTAAGATTGACGTGTCGGAGTTTCGTGTCGTGTCGTGTGTCGCGTGTCGTATCGGTGCTACATAAGTTGATCCCATGTCCATAATTTATTTACAAAAGATTTTAACAATTGAGCTAATTGAGACCTTTATCTTTGGCTATTTGGGATGTAAAAGTTATTGGAAAGTATTTAATTGAAAATTTTTGAGATCATATAAAATTTGTTGTAAAATGCTCTCGTAAGCTTTAACTCTGGGAGTTTTATGAGACTAATATTAAGTTGGGACTTTAATCATAATTAAAGTTGTTTGCCTCTCTCCAAAGATATATATAGTAAGAATTGAATGCAATTTCTCTCTCCACCTACTTATGTCCGTGTTGTTAATTGAGTTACATCTATCTAATTATGTATTGCTACGTTATTAAAAGGTTTTAATAGGAATTATTTAAAAACTTAACTACTTTAATAATGGGACAACTTTTGATAAAATAAGAAAATGAATAATATATATTAATAGTCAATCAAAGTCAAGTTCTCAACAATAAGTTATTGCTACTAGAATAATAACAAAAAGCAGCCCTATTTATAAGGTTGTATTTAAACATTGTGTACGCTGAAAGTAATTAAAATTGGGGTTTCATTTCCTTTTTTTTGAATCGTAGGTTTCATTTCCTTCTGCAACGTGACAAGAGAGTTTTCTTACAGATATAATCAGGTGGGCTTCACAGATAAAAAAGAAAAGAAAAATATATTAGCACAAAAAATGAACTATAAGTAGCGTGATATAACCACTCTCCTGCAATATTATTATTCTTATAAATCCCATTTAACATTTGATTGAAGATGAAACTTTTTTAGTAGAAACATTAAATTCTTAGTCTAAAACTAACACATAAGTAATTAGTTTCAGTGGTGCCTTGGACCATGAAATCAAGAGAGATATTTTTTTGTAGAGGGAGGATATTCTTACTACCAAAATTTTCTAATACCACCTTATTGTGGAACCAATGCACTCAACGAAAAGAACATAAAGGTTCAACGATTTTGATGATAACAAACAAGCATGGAAAGAAAGTCTCATCGTGCAACTATCAAAAAGGAGTCCAAACAAGATCAAGACTCAAGCTTCAAGAGAAGTCTCTAAGTCTAAACTCAAAATGATATATAGGACTTAGGATTATTTGTAAGATGATTCCTTACATGAACGAAGCTCATAGTATTTTTAAAGTACATGCATTAAATCATCAATCAACATTGAAATACATTTCTAAACATGAAAATATACTTTCAATACTCATAAACTGTTTAAACATGTTTTTGAAACTGTCTTTAAATCAAGAGAAAACCATGTAAGGGCAAAATCCAACCTGCTGACAGGTTGGTAATCGATTACCCAACTATGGTAATCGATTACCCTTCATGGTAATCGATTACCCAACTATAGTAATCGATTACCCTTCATGGTAATCGATTACCCAACCTATGGTAATCGATTACCCACTGTACAGAGACAAAAATAACGGCTATAAAACGGCTAGTTTGCGAAAATGGATAAGAAATAGACCTTGGGGGCCCTCTATAAATAGAGGCTACTGTTCCCATTGATGGAACACACCTCTTGATCATTATTGCTCATTAATTCTCATCCTATTTGCATTATTCTTGTCTTCATATCATAAAATCTCTTTGAGCTTTATTCTTGTAAGAGTGTCATATACCATTATTCTTCAACTTGTATTATCTGTACTTTGAGAGTACTTAGCCATTGTTAAACACCTTCATTTGATTTATTGATTAGTTAGGGGAGTGAACCCTATACACTTGAAAGGTCACCAAATTCCTAAGAAAATTTGGAGTGAAAAGTTGTAAGGCATCAATAGCCCGAATTCTTGAAAAGGTGTAGTGGTTTGTCAAGCACCCTCAAGCTTGATAGTGAGTGAAAAGATTTGATCGAGCTGCTTCAGTCTGGACGTAGGTCACAGTGGTGGTGACCGAACCAGGATACATCTAGTTTGCAATTTCTCTAACTCTGATCTCTTTATTTGCATATTGAAATTGCCCTTTTTAGATTGTCTTTGCATACTAGCTTGTTTACTTTGCTATTCCTTTCCTTGCTCCTACGCTTAGATTATTTTCTATTAAATCGCTTTATTGAAGAAATAGTCTTTAAAACATCAAAGGAGGTACTTTGCGAAAAGATTTTGTTAAACTCAATTCACCCCCCTCTTGAGTATTGAAGCCACCTGTCCAACAAGTGGTATTAGAGCTTGAACTCTTGTGTAAAGAGCTTAACCGCTTCAAGAGAAGGGATGGCTTCTTTAAACCATGATATGCCCCTTGAGGGATCTTCTAGTACTAGACCTCCATTTTTCAATGGCGTCGATTATTCTTATTGGAAGAGTCGAATGAAAATATTTCTTCAATCTAATGATTTAAGAGTATGGAGTATAGTTGAAAAAGGGTATACACTACCTACTAAGAAAAATGAGAAAAATGAAGATGTTCCTAAAGATATAGATGATTATAGTGATGATGAAATTAAGAAAGGAAATTGGAATGCTAGAGCTCAAAATTTGATCACAAATGCCTTAGGTCGTGATGAATACTTTCGTGTCTCAAACTGTAAGAATGCTAAGGAAATGTGGGATATTCTTCAAATAACCCATGAAGGAACTAGTGATGTTAAATTCACAAAATTAAACGCACTCACTAGAGAATTTGAAATGTTTGAGATTCATGAAAATGAAAGCATTCAAAGTATGCAAAGAAGGTTCACACACCTTATCACTCATTTAAATGCTTTAGATAAATCTTTTACTAACCTTGAGTTGATTTCTAAGGTAATGAGAAGTGTGCACAACAGAGAATGGCAACCCAAGTTGACGGCCATTACGGAATCAAAAGATCTAAAAACCATGGATCTTGCAACCTTGTTCGGCAAGCTTCAAGAGTATGAAATGGAGCTAACCAGAATAAGCTTAAAGGAACAAGTAATCAAAAAAAGTAAGGGAATTGCCTTGAAAGCCTCAACACCAAGCAAAGAAAAGGATGAGGAAAAAGAAGATGGCGATTCCGAAAATGGTCTTGATGAAGATGAAATGAGTCTCTTCGTAAAAAAGTATGGAAAATTCTTTAAGAAGAATTTCTCAAAGAAATCATCATTTCCTCCTAGAAGAAGATCTAAAGATGAAGGATCCTCCCAACTCACCGTCACTTGCTTTGAATGTGGAAAAGTCGGTCACTACAAATCGGATTGTCCAAATGCTCAAAAGAAAGACAAAAATGAAAAGAAGCAAGGCAAGGATAGAAGGAGCTTCAAGAAAGCTTATCTTGCTTGGGATGACGAATCTAGTTCCTCCGATGATGACTCCAAGGAAGAAGCAAACCTATGCTTCATGCAAGATGGAAGGCCATCGGAGAAATCAAGGAAAGAAACCCAACATATATGTCTAATGGCAAATGAGGACAAAAATGAATCCGAAACCGAGGTAAACTCTTCATGCTCTACTATTTCCCCTTCATATGATGAGTTGTCCGACATGTTTGAAGAAATGCATAATGAAACTCTAAAACATGTTAAAAATCTTAGAACATCAAGAAAAACTATTAGTTGTTTGGAAAAACAAGTTGCATCTTTAGAAAATGAAATTAAAGAATTAAAGGATGAAAATGAAACTCTCAAATTACTTGATGCTAGCATTGGTTGCATCAAATGCCTATCTTCAAATGATCATGCATCTTCATCATCGTGTACATCATGCAAAGATCTAAGTAAAGAAATTGATGATTTAAATGGAATTTTAAGCAAATTCACATGTGGAAGAGATAACTTAAATGTGTTATTTGGTAAACAAAGATGCATGTTTAACAAATCCGGATTGGGCTTTGACACTAGCACACAAGAAAAATCATATAAAAACTTTTTCATTTCTCCATCCTACATGACAAGTAGTCCATTCATTAAATGCTTTCATTGTGGTGGAAAAGGTCATAGTGCTTCCACTGTGTAAAGTTAGAAGAAATGACTATAATAGGGCAAAAGAAAGTATGGGTTCCTAAGGGAACTAAGCCCAAGACTAACACACAAGGACCCTGGATTAAGTTAAATATTAATATATAAATCGTGAAATTAGATAATTATCAGATAAAGGTATCAATAGATTAAATCCCTTGAGGAATTAACCCTTTAATCTCATCTTGACATCTACAATTTGATGATGTATACGATCAGGTTTGTTGTATCAGGGGTTCAAAGGGTTCGTGACCCTAGCTCCAAGTGGTACTTGGATTATCATGGCTAGAATCCAATATTCAAATGAAAACATAAACTAAAAGAACTACATGAAAGGAGATGTAACTAAATTTCCAAGCATTCCGAATGACCTCAGTTGTTCAGAATATCAAAAGTGCCTCCTAGGGTTGCCTTATACCCTTTTTATAACCTGACCTGTCCAACTGACAGCTGTCCATCAACCCTACGCTTGGAGCGCAGGATCCACGCTCCAAGCGTGGAGCTTCTGCCTCTTTTTGTCTTCTCCACGCTTCAAGCGTGGAGTTCTACGCTTGAAGCGTGGACTCACTGTCTTGAAGTCTTTTCCCACGCTTCAAGCGTGGAAAGAGCGTGGAGCATGTGTCCTATGGTGATAACAACAAAGGGAAGATACTCGGCATCGGAAAAGTTGGTAATTCCTTCTCTATCTCTATAGAAAATGTTTTACTCGTCGAGGGCCTTAGACATAACTTGCTTAGCATTAGTCAATTATGTGATAAAAATTATAGAGTCATTTTTGACTCAACTTCTTGTAAGATCGAAAGTATACTTGATGGGCAAGTTAAGTTTATTGGTCATAGAGTGGATAACATTTATATGATAGACTTAGATGGTATGCCTTCAAATGACGATAAATGTTTGATTAGTAAGGAAGATGACTCTTGGTTATGGCATAGAAGAATAGCACACATTGGCATGGGTCAATTAAGTAAATTGATATCCTTAGACTTAGTAATTGGATTGCCAAAGCTCAAATTTGAAAAAGATAAAGTTTGTGATGCTTGTCAAATGGGAAAACAAGTAAAGGCTTCTTTTAAATCAAAAAATATTGTTTCTACCACAAAGCCTTTACAACTTTTACATATGGATCTTTTTGGACCAACTAGAACTATGAGCTTTGGTGGCAATTACTATGCTTTGGTCATTGTGGACGATTATTCTCGCTATACTTGGACATTATTTCTTACATATAAAAGCGATGCTTTTAAATCATTCAAGAGACTAGCCAAACTTATTCAAAATGAACAATCTTCAAATATTGTTTCAATTAGAACTGATCATGGCGGAGAATTTGAAAATCAAGATTTCGAACTCTTTTGTGAAGAAAATGGTATTGAACATAATTTTTCCGCTCCTAGGACTCCACAACAGAATGGAGTTGTAGAAAGGAAAAATCGTGTATTAGAAGAACTTGCTAGAACCATGTTAAATGAAAATAACCTTCCAAAATATTTTTGGGCGGAAGCCGTTGGCACCGCATGTTATGTTATGAATCGTGCTTTAATTAGACCTATTTTGAAGAAAACTCCCTATGAACTTTACAGAGGGAGAAAACCCAATATTTCATATTTTCATGTCTTTGGTTGCAAATGTTTTGTTTTAAATAATGGAAAAGAAAACCTTGGCAAATTTGACTCTAAAGCTGATGAAGGCATATTTCTAGGATATTCACTCACAAGTAGAGCTTATAGAATCTATAACAAAAGAACAATGGTCATTGAAGAATCTATTCATGTTGTATTTAATGAAACTAACAATGCCTTGCCTAGAAAGGAAGTTTGTGATGATGATATCGTAGGAAGCATGGAAAACATAAACTTGAATGACAAAGAGGAAAATGAAAGGCAAAAAGAAAAGGAAGCAAACGATGAAGAAACACCTAGTCAACAAACCAATGATGGAAACAACCTACCACAAGATTGGAGAGTAGAAAGAGGACACCCCATTGATGTGGTAATTGGTGATATATCTAAAGGGGTAACTACTAGAAACTCAATAAGAAATATTTGTAATCATTTAGCTTTTGTTTCTCAAATTGAACCTAAGACCATAAATGAAGCAATTATTGATGAACATTGGTTCTTGGCAATGCAAGAAGAACTAAATCAATTTGAAAGGAATCAAGTTTGGGAACTTGTGCCAAAACCAAATGATCATCCAATAATTGGAACCAAATGGGTCTTTAGGAACAAGCTTGATGAAAATGACATAATAACCAGAAACAAAGCTAGACTTGTTGCTAAAGGATAAAATCAAGAAGAAGGAATTGATTATGATGAAACTTATGCTCCCGTTGCTAGATTAGAAGCTATTAGATTGTTACTTGCTTTTGCATGTATAATGGATTTTAAACTCTTTCAAATGGATGTTAAAAGTGCCTTTTTAAATGGATTTATTCAAGAAGAAGTATATGTTGATCAACCTCCCGGTTTTGAAGATCATGACTTACCTAATCATGTTTTTAAACTTAAAAAGGCTTTATATGGTTTGAAACAAGCTCCAAGAGCGTGGTATGAAAGATTGAGTAAATTTCTTTTAGAAAAAGATTTTTCAAGAGGAAAAGTGGATACAACTCTCTTTATAAAGAAGAAAAATAATCATCTATTGTTTGCACAAATCTATGTTGATGATATTATATTTGGTGCCACTAATGTTCACCTTTGTGAAGAGTTTGCTAACCTCATGCAAAGTGAATTTGAAATGTCCATGATGGGAGAGCTCAACTTCTTCCTCGGTCTCCAAATAAAACAACAAAAGGATGGAATATTCATCAACCAAGCTAAATATTGCAAAGAGTTACTCAAAAAATTTGGAATGGACAACTCCAAAACCATTGATACCCCCATGAGTACATCTTGTTCCTTAGACAAGGATGAAGGAGGTAAATCCGTAGAGATCACTAAATATCGAGGTATGATCGGCTCACTCCTTTACTTAACCGCAAGTAGGCCCGACATCATGTTTTGTGTATGCATGTGTGCTAGATTCCAAGCTAATCCTAAGGAATCACACTTAAGTGCCGTAAAAAGAATTATGAGATATCTTGTGGGCACTTCACAAATGGGATTATGGTACCCTAAGGGTGCATCATGTGAGCTAATAGGCTATTCCGATTCTGACTTTGCGGGATGCAAATTGGATAGGAAGAGCACTAGTGGCACTTGCCACTTTCTTGGTTGCTCTTTAGTATCTTGGCATAGCAAGAAACAAAATAGTGTGGCTTTGTCCACGGCCGAAGCCGAATACGTGGCGGCCGGTAGTTGTTGTGCTCAAATCATTTGGATGAAACAACAACTCAAGGACTTTGGGGTTGAACTTGATCACATCCCTATAAGGTGTGATAACACTAGTGCCATAAACCTCACAAAGAATCCCATCATGCACTCTAGAACTAAACAACATCATTTCATAAGAGATCATGTGCAAAGTGGAGATTGCATATTGGAATTTGTGGTATCCTCAAAGCAATTGGCAGACATCTTCACCAAACCACTCCCAAGGGAAGTATTCTATAACTTAAGAAGAGAAATTGGTCTCATTGATCCATCATACATATGACTACTTGCTAAATGTCTTTGCTAAATTGGTCTCATCTTTATTGCTAAATGTCTTTACTTCTTTTCCATCATACACCAACCCTAAACCATATCCACCCCCTCCCCCCCTCTGTTTCGAGCTGTTTCTGCCCAGTACCCTTGGGTAATCGATTACCATCACTTTTGTAATCGATTACCAAGAAGGGTAATCGATTACCCTGCTATGGTAATCGATTACCAGGCGAATTCTGGGTTTAAAACTTCGAAAGGCAGAATCCTTTTTTTTTTCCCAAATCAAAAACCCTTTCCCCACCGCGACCTCCCCCCTCCCCTTTCCTCCACAACCGCGACCTCCCCCCTCTCCCTCTCACAGGTTCTTTCTCCTTCTCCTTCTCCTAGGGTATCTATTCCTCTTTCTTTTTTTTCTGCACTTTGTTTTTCTTCTTTCTGTTTTTCTGTTTCTTATGTGTTGTTCCATTTCCAATTCTCTGCATTTTTTTTTGTTGTTCTGCATCCAATTATGTCATTTTTTTTTCTGCATCCCATTATCTTTTTTTTCTCTGTTCTGCATCCATTTCTTCTTGTTGCTCCATTTCATCTTTGGTCTCTGTACACATACGCATGATCCATTTTTTTTTCCTTGTCTCTGCACCCATCGATTCTCTCTTTTTTCTTCTTTGTATCTGCACCCACCACCGATTCACATTTTTTATTTTTTTCTGCACCCATCGTTCCTTTTTTTTGTATGTCTTCC